>LPNX010170474.1:224943-308004 GCA_001517045.1 Pseudotsuga menziesii
CTAGCTCGCGTTGCTCAGCTCTTCCTCACGCGCTGCCTCGATAAACAAAAAAAAAATGAGGAAATTTATACTATATTAATTTTTACTCCATTATATAATTCCTATTTCATAATGTGCGTGTGTGGGGATTAAATAACAATCTTATTTATGTTATTAATAATAACATTGTGTTTTTTCTTTAAACATGCCATCCATTCGTAATACTAATAATAATAATAATTTTATTTTATTTTTCGACATATAGGCGTCAACTAAATAGCCCTTTTCATTATAGGCTAATAATAATAGTAACGAAATACCACCATTGCTTGTAGCAACTTGATTCCTTTAAGGTTGTAAGCCTACAATAATGAGTTTTCTTTTACGACTATTGGAACTTGTTCATAATAATACTTCGACTAGATAGACCCATAATAATAGCCATTTCCTTCATACTAGAACTTGGTTCATCATAATTACTCTCATGATTTTAGATAAGCTTATGTTATTAGCTATTCACTTAAGCTAATAAACGAGTAATGTCAACTTGCTTCCACTTAAGCACATATGCTCATAAGCTAATAATAATAAGCTCTTAGTAGGATTTTGTACTCCTAGATAGGTAATAATAAGTTTGTAATAATAGTAACTCATTTTATCTCATAGGAAACTAATAACCCATTCGCTTCTCCTGTGAATGATGCATTGTCTTGAAGTGTTCAAACATATTCATAATCATTAAGATTTATGCTAATAAGCAAGTAGTAACAACTCACTTTCCCTTTAGCACTTGAGCGTATCATGATGACATTTGGTCATCGTTAATTGGGTTCTCAAGGCTTCACTATCCTCTAATCTCTTCCTTAGTGTATATTGTTTCCCTTTCGTTCTTGTTGCCTTACACATTCATCCCTATGTTTGTTTTATTATTTCAGCATTTGCAATTTACATCACATACATGACATCACCATGCTTTAGCTAACACATGGTTCTACTACGAAATCAAAATGTTGTTTATTGCTACAACATTCACTGGCGAGGTTTTGGCCTTGATATCCACGCCATGAACTAATACATAAATTCATTTATGCCACTTATATTCAATTTTAATAATAGGGATCAAGAACGAGGGATATTACAAGCATTTATAATAACCAAAAACACTTGAACTTTAATAAAAATAAAATTACATATATTTTAAGGGATTTAAATAATGAATTGAATATATTATTGAATAAGGACAATATTAAAGACGCCTATCATAATTTTATCACAATCCTCTCTAATTCCATTAACAAATTCTCTGTCATGGTGTCATGGTGTCTATTTTTAAAAGTGGTCATAAAAACATTCCATATAATCATAGGACCATTATGATTATCCCTCTTTTAGCCAAGTTATATGGAATTATCATGGAAAGAAAGTTCAACATATAGCTAGAAAGTGATGGAAAAAGAGCTAAGGCTAGGCAAGATTTAAAAGCTATCATTCAAGTACGTACCACCATGTTATGAGTAGGACCATTGCTGAGGTGTGTTGTATTAATAAAATCAATCTTCTATTTGGCTTTGATGATTATAGAAAATTATTTGACATAGTTCCCATAACTAAACTTTGGAATAGATTAGAAGAGCTAAATGTCCCCTTCGAGTTGGAAGTTGTTACAATAAGGTTGTATGAGGAAGTTATTTCCAAATTTAGGAGCTCTAAGAGCTGGTTAGAAGATCATTTGTAATATAAGAGTCAAACAAGTTTTCCTTACCCTTTTTGGAATATACATTAACAAGCTTGAGAGTTGTTTGGAAGATGCAGGTTGTGCCAGCATGACTTTGGTTAGGATAGTCATCATCCTTCTTCTTTACATTAATGATATTGTTCTTATGAGGAGTCCCTATGATATTAAATCAAGAAACTAAAATTCTCAAGGATTTTTTCTCTAGTACGGATATGACTGTTAACATTACCCGAACAAATTAGTATACCTTTCACTCTAGGATAAGAAAAAACTCATCTTTGAGACTCTTGTCACTCCTATTATCTTATATGGATACGAATATGGGGTTGCACATCTCTAGAGCATCATGGAGAGTGATAGATGAAATGCAAAAATGTTTTTTAACATAATCTCAAAACTAAAGGAAATACACCATATCCTATTATCCTTATAGAGTCTCGTATATGCCCCATTGAGAGCATGGTACATAATGTACAAGAAGAAGATAAAGAACACAAGAGTTAAGAGGCTTCTTAAGATTGGTTCATACTCTAGTCAAAACAACCTGTGGCTTAAGTGAGGTTGCCATAAATGCATGTATGTCTTAGCTAAATAACGAGGAACTTGAGGAAGAGATCAGTAATCTAGAAGATAAAAAAAATGTGTATGTTTTAAGTAGCATAAAGAAGAAAATCAACAAGCACTGCATAGTAAAACATGACAAAAATATTTTAAAGATTTTTTAGCACATTTACCTAAACAAATTAATGGACAAATTAAAGATTACTTTAACTACAATTTCAATTAACTAAAAGAATTAATGGATACATTAAGGAATATTTAAAGATCTTTTATTTGTGTGAGTTTTCTGGGAAAGATACACAAAAAATCTTTATGGATTATGCTATCAAATTTATGATTTTAGTTTTATATAAAAATTTAAATTTTTAAAAAATATAAATGTTTTTCATTATTTAATAAATTTATAATTAAATATTTTTTCAAAATTTAATTTATTTTAATAAATTATATTTTTTAAATTCATTTTTTTCATATTTTTTATTTGTCATTTTACATGTCAAAATATTGCTTCTTTATAAAATTAAACTTCATTAATAAAGTGTTAATTTTAATTTTATCTGTCATTTTCAAGTGCATTTTTATTTTTACATGTCATTAATATTTGTATCCCAAATCCATATGATGATGATGATAATGGCTAACTTACATCATCATCATATATCCGTGTTTCTTGTAAAATGATTATCCTTCATATAAAAATTTCTTGACATGCAAGGTAAGTGTTGATCGGAATATTTCACCTCCTATGGACAACAAGGTGTTCCGCTGGTCTGAATGGTTTAGATCCAGAACAAATAGATCACAGAGGTTGATAACTCTCCCTAGACGCTGTAGATATTTGGAATACAAGGCTTTGATAGTTCACCTGTGTACCTGCAAAATAGTTCAACACGAAACAGATCAAAGCAACCAGAATATGATCTACTAATCTATGCTAGTGACTAAGGAATCTAGCAATATATATTTGAAATCAAACATCAACAATATATATGGGACAGAAAATCAACTTGCATTAGAAATATGAAGAAATTCACAACCAAGCCTTAGTGTTGACATGCATCTCCATGAAACCATCTCTTCATCCCCAAAAGCTCCGACTCTAGCTCTCTATGCTCTCTCCAAATGATCTTGGGCCAAGAATCAATCCAATAGCATAACAATACCTTCAATATTCTCCCCTCAACCATGGCTATGAGCTCATATTTATAGGGCTTTAATGGATAGATATGGTTGAGAAATTAGTGGGTGAGGTGGCCTCTAAGATCCTAGGATGAGGGATCTCGAGCTCAACCAACCCACAGTAGTAGGGATAAGGGATATCTCGAGGCTTATCATCTAGAAGCCTCGAGAAGCTTCTCTTTTTCCCCTTTTACCCAGGGTACCATGCTTCTCCTTCTATGACAGACTGGTTTTGGTAATAACCACCTATGGACCAAGGGCAATGGGTGGTGGCACCGCTTGTGGACAACCGATGAAAGGCGGTGCGAGCAGGGGTACTGCTCCTGGACAAAGGGGCATGCGCGGTGCTGGGAATTTGTATGACAGACTGATAAAAAACCATTTAGTCTTCACTCCAGAAGCTGGGATTCAGGGAAAGTACGTATGTCAAAGGTCTTATCACATGACGGTGATAGGATTTTGGTATAACAAGATGCCCCCCAAAGCATGAGTCTTAGAGTGATACGATAAATGAGAGCTTTGAGAACAAGTCGTTGCCAGGAGATGAAAATGTAGGCTCGATCGGAGTATGTAGTCAAGTAGGCATCTGTAGTACATCAGTATGTTAAATCATAGACACAAGTAACCAAACTCATAGCTGCAGATCCATGAGTGGAATAAACAAGCATGGCTACTAGAATACAGCGTAGATCCATGTGATAGAGGACTCAAACTTGGACATAGCTACCAGACATACAACGTAGATCTATGTCATACAGACACAAATTTGAGCATAGACACAACCATACAAATTTGGATCCATGCTAGATATACAAAACTCCATCGCATCCTGGGGAAAAATCAATGAGCGCTTCTAAACAAATACCCAGTGTCTTCGTCTCGTCTTCCACAAAGTACGATTCTATCCATGCGATTACAATGATCTGAAGTCGAACATGGTAGAAACCACTTGATTACCGGCCAATGATGTGAATCGTTAACAAGTGCGAGGGAGATCACCATTAATGTCAATGATTCCCAAGGTACTGTAGTACAATCTACTGAGTGCGAATAGATGTCCTGATGTCGAACACCCAGTCAATTCTATCTATCAAAGGTCAATGATGTGAACCTATGTCGAGAGTGAGAGAATCTGTCATTAAGGCATACAGATCTCAAGGTACTAAATATTGTATCTAAGACTATTTCCCGGATGATGAGCTGATGTCGACAAAAATAGTCTCGTCGAAGGAGGGCTATGATGAGTCCCACATCGACGACACGAAACTCAGAACATAGTTATAGAATGATGTGAATGTAGTAACCATATGACTAACTCAAAGATACTGACATAAAGACTGTGTATACTGCAGAGGTAAGACTTCTTCAGATCCCCTTTGAACATCGGGCGACAGGACAAAATGACTTGGCAGCATGACTAGACAGGATAGACACACAATGCGACATTGGGCAACGCATTCTTTTGAAAGACTCAAAGGATTGGCATGACTCATGAAACTGGATCGTCACGGAGATCAGCTGAACACCCAATTGACTAACATGATTGTGCAGACAAGTGCCATGTTCAAAGGCAACGACAAACAACTACCATTATTTGCAAAATGATTCCCTTTCCCATTTCCCCCATCATGCTCGATGAGTGCCTCTTTTTTGTTTTACGAGTTCAAAGAGGGTAACAAACACTTGATATAGCTTGTCAAGAGACAAGTGTAGTCTCATATGTTTTCCAAACCTGAGAGAGGAGGGGTTCGTTCCTAAAACGGGTCTCTCAATGTTTAATTTAATGAGTCCACTAAAAGAAAACTCGGTATCATTCATGTTTAGAGAGTCTGAACGAATACGGACGAAGAATCCATGGGGGTCCTTTTTCATATGATTTAGTCTCTAATGTTCGAAAAAGTATAAAATCATACCTTAGAGAACTCTTCCAGTCATGATTGGCTGGAGCGTTCCTTTCTCGTAAATAGTCCTGTCCGAACCGAGAAAGAGATAACCTACCGTTGGACGGACGACTCTTCAAATACTTTAACGAACGTGAAGAAGACAAGATCGCTCGACAATATTTTCGTATTTAGGGAGCCTGAAAAGGGTTTAAAGAGAACTCCATGTAGTTTCTTTACACAATGTCACTTTTTACGAGCCTGGAAAGACTCGGAAATGAACGTGACTATCTTTTCATGTTTAAGGAGTCTGAAAGAAGATGTGAAAATAAGACTCCATGACGTTTCTTTACACAATGTCGTATTTTACGAGCCTGGAAATAAACTTGAACTAGACTTGGAACTTTGATACTAGATTTTAACGAGTGTGACAAAGTGTCGTAATAAACGCTCAATGACCTTTTTTGTTTTGTGAAAGTACGAAAAAGCCATAAACAAACTTTCCAAAGCTTTTACTAAAGTCAACCTGCAGACGACTCGTAAACAAGTGTTAAATGCATCCAAAATCAACATTAAGGGATTATGACAAATAGATTTTGACCAGAACATGATGTAATATCAAAACTATACTAAGTCAGACCCAAAAAATGTCTATATAAGGCAAGTAAATAGTAAAAAATCAAACATTTCACTATTTACCTCTAGCAGAGAGCACTTGGAGCATTTTTTAGCCAGACCTTCCACAACTGATAACAGGAGTTCCCACCATCCGTTTTCAGTCTTGTCAGTTGCAGGTAATAGCTAAGACCCTTATATTTCATTTCATAGCTTTATTTTTGGATTTGGTGGGGTTTTAGGCCTATTTGGCGAGCCCTAAAATCCAATTTACGGGCACCGCGACTACCCCTTATGGGATAGGCGGTACCACCTGAGAACCATGCCAAGAATATGGTGGACAGGCGATGCCACTGCTTGTCTCCAACGGGGCACAGGCGGTGCCGGCCGTGGAGAATTTAAACCAATGATATAGACAAAATCTACTCATTCTTTTGATTTGCAATGACTCAAGGATGATATTGATACATACCATTGTTGTTTTTGGCAGGTCTAGGCTTCCAAAATATGGTGATATGGAAGGAAAGAAGACATGATGACGAGGATGCTGCTGCTGAAAGGAATCCGGTTTGTATTGCCGCACTCCAGAACTGTGGGCTTTTAAAGTTCTTCCAGACACCAAGCATGGTGTCCAACGAGAGACTACTGGAACACATATTGAGATTGTGGAATCTAGAACAACAATATTTTGAGGTGGGGGCACATATACTTATAGTGGAGGTAGAGGACATCTACTTCCTGACTGGCCTATCGAGATGGGGCGCCCCTATTTCACTGACAGGTTCCCGTGGCGGGGACATTACCACCAGAGAGCTCATAGATCGACACTGTGCACTAGGTACAGGCACATCGGGGAAGAAAATACCCATCAGGGCAGTGATAGATAGGGCTCTATGGATTGTTTTGTTCACCATGTAGAGGGTGGCGGGGAGCCAGGGTATGCATCAGGCTTCCAGGGAACATATGTTTTATGCCCTAGAGGCTATGGAACCTACGGTGTTCAACTGGGTGGAAGCATTGCTTCCAATATTCAAGGATCAACTGACTAAATGTTGGCAGGGAGAGCTGAAGCAGTTTAGCTTTGGTTCCATCTTAGCTTGTTTCTTCTTTGAGCGGGTCCCCTAGATGAGGCCCCAGGTGACTTTTCAGAGCCTGAGAGCACGGGACCCCCGCATGCTGAGGTGGGTCCAGGTCATGGCTCGTACAGGAGTGGGTAGGGGTAGAGTGAAGTTCGATGATACGTTCTTCAGATGGCTGCGGGATCAGATGCTCATGGTCGAGGACTATGCCTATGCGGGCATAGATTTTACAGGTGAACCTGACCTACCACTCCCACCTGGAGGGTAGTGGGGTGACCTCGGTAAGAAACAAGAAACCCTAAAGATGGAAAATGTTTTTATGTTTTATATTTTTTATGATAAGTGACGAGACCTGTTCGTCTTCATGCAGATGTTGGAGCAGCGAGGCTTGGAGGAGCATCTCCATTAGATAGGCAAGCTGGAGCTCACTTCATGCCACAGGGTGATGATATCACTAGGGAGCTGGAGGAGAACCTAGAGAGGTTGAATCTGAACATCCCAGATGCTGACATAGATGACCTCCTGACTAGATATCAGAGATCTACGGTGGGAGTACCATGTTGATTCAGCAGGCTACTACACAGGGTGGCTCGAGCAGTGATGTGCTATCACGAGCACCACTGGTGGATGAGACATGTATACTGAAAGCTGATAGCTTCAGGACTTTGTATGATGATTTTGACTGAAAGCCTACGTGCTTCAAATTAGGTCTCAGGACCTATTTTTTGTAAAATTTCTGTATATATATACAGACTTCTACATGATGTTTATACGTTTCAAATGGATGAATGTATTTTCTATGAGTTATATGTGTCTTTAAATGTTTATTTACAATGTGCCATGTTTGATTAATGTTGTGAATGGGCAATATGCCAATCTAGGATGTAATTAGCCAATGAATCAGCAACTACATTATGTTCCCTAGAGATATGCCTATATGTAATGGTTCCAAATGATATTTCTAACAAACGCACTCTCTGGAAGAGGCGGAGGAGCATCGGGTTCCTAATGGTGTAAACATGGTTTAAATGACAAACCACAAGTTGAGAGTCCATCAAAACTACTAGATCATGGACATCCTGGGAGGCAGCTTCAGCCATAAGACCGATGACTGCTTCATACTCGACGATGTTATTAGTAGCGGTACCTAAGCAAACCGCTCCTGAACTGACCAAATCTTCAGCTGGGGAATAGAGAACCCAAGCAGCCGAGGCTAGATTCAAGGCGTGGCGGCAAGCACCATCAGCGAAACCATAGAAAGCCATCTGCATGACCAAAACACGGTATAAACAGATGTGGACACCAAAACTCAAAACCATCTTGAAAATACTAAAAGCACACTGAAAGTCAATCAATATACATATATACAAGATACCATCCAAGAAGACCTAGGCATAGTACCTTTTCAGGTACAACCCATTGCGAGGTTGCCCCAAAGGGATCCCATCATAATAAACTAACTCATAGGCTCCTTTCTCTAACACCTTGGAAATAATGAAAGGTCCATATGGGTTTATGAATCAATAATATTCTTATTAGCATAATAAATCACATGCTACTGACCGTGGAGATTGTCCTGCACTAAAACCATGGCGATGGTAGTAGCAGAGGCAACAATATACAAGAGAAAATCCTTTGAATAGTCTGGGGGGTGTATCACGGGTGAATGAGTCAGAGTGTGCTTAAGACTATCAAAGGCGCGTTGGGCCTGGTCATCCCAGAAGAATGGAGTGTTATTCTTGAGGAGACGCATATAACCGTGCGTTTTCTCAGCGAAATTGCACACGAAACGACAGAGAAAGTTTGCCTTCCCCTGCAAATTTTGGAGTTCAAGGATGTTGGTTGGGGCTGGTAGATTAATGATAGTGGCAATCTTCAAAGGATCGATCCGGATGCCATCTTTGGATACCACAAAGCCAAGTAGACGTCCCGTCTTAATGCAAAAAACACATTTATTCAGATTGAGCCATATATTATAATGATGGCATCTCAGGAATATGTCTCTAAGATGACTAGGATGGTCCTCCCGTTGCTGTGAATGAGCAGGGAGGTCGTCAAGGTACGGTTCAACAATATGTTTAATGTCGTGAAACGCATAGGACATCGCACGCTGGATTGTGGCTCCAGCGTTTTTCAAGCCGAAAGGTAACTTCTTATATGCAAAGGTTCCCCATGGGAAAATGAATGCCGTCTTATGCTGATCGGTGGGCAATATCTCAATCTGATTGTAGCTGGAGAAGCCATCCATGAATGAAAAGATGACACTTCCACCACAATTGTCGATAATCTGATTGATGTGCGAGGTAGGAAAGTTGTCCTTGTGACAAGCTTTATTTAAATCCCTAAAGTCGATGTAGACTCTAATGGTGCCCTGCTTTTTATTGACAGGGACAACGTTCAATATCCGTTCCGTC
The DNA here is from genome assembly GCA_001517045.1 of Pseudotsuga menziesii. Classification (NCBI taxonomy): domain Eukaryota; kingdom Viridiplantae; phylum Streptophyta; class Pinopsida; order Pinales; family Pinaceae; genus Pseudotsuga; species Pseudotsuga menziesii. The sequence goes on from LPNX010170474.1 coordinate 234,386, forward strand.
AGAGGTACAAGATAAATAAAACTAGCTTTCAGAAGTTTATGAATCTTAGCTTTAATAGCTGCGGCCTTCCTAGGATGGAATTTCCTAAGTTTCTTCCTGACAGGTTTAGCCGTGGGATAAGTTTTAATCTTGTGGACCACAATGGAAGGGTCGATCCTCAGCATCTCTTCATAGGACCAGGAAAAAATATCACGAAATGCCTTAAAAAGTGCCTTATATGCTTCAGATTCATCTGTGGAGCAGTTCTGCCCAACATGAACATGCTCAGTAACATCAGGCCTAGCTGATATGTCAATTGGGTTCATCTGAGTAATGTTGCAAAGGTTTCCTTCAGAATTTGTATCTTGCAACAATATAGGACTTTGTGGAACGTTGACAATATCAGTAGGAAACAAGGATGTGAAATCATGGCTGCCCGAACTGGTATTGGGGAGGAACATGGATCTATGATGGTGATCCTCCCAAATGGGCTCATCCATATTCATGATCTCTATAATGGACTCATCGAAAGGAAAAGTCTTGAAGAGATAGTTTAGAACCGGAAGAGAAGGTTCTAACTAGTACGGTAAATGGTAAGGATCTGAAGCCTCTAAATGAATGCCATTAGTGTGATCATCGGAGCAAGTTTGAATGGTGTCATACATAGCTTTGTGTGGGATCAATGAGGTGGACTCAACAACATTTGTGCCCTAGGGATCAATATCAAATGAAGCGATCATATGTACTGTCACGGTATCCGTGCTAGGAGGAGTAGAGGGAAAAATCCCCATAAGGGATGAATCCTTCAACATACCTACCCCAATCGATTGGCAAGGAGGAGGGGATTGACATAACATGGGGATGTTATTAGCCATGGAGGTAGTAACATCCAGCGTATAGAAATCAAGCTGGTCAATGGTAACAATTCTCCCCATATGTGGGAATTGGACCGTTCGAAATACTGTTGAAGCAACAACATTCATGGCATAGAACCAATTCCTTCGTAAAAGGAGGTTATAATCTAGAGGGGCATCTACCACTTCTATTTGGATGGAAATGGTTTTTCCCCCCAGCTCGACCGTGAGGGTTGATATGAGGCCATGGGGTTGGAAACCCTGTCCATCAAAGGCTTTAAGAGTCGTAGGTGATCTAACAAGCTCGGGAGAGCCAAGAGCTTTCCAACAAGTCAGAGATAACACCGAAGTCGAAGCTCCTTCATCTATTACCGTTTGAAAGACTTTCTTTCCCACTACTTTCATAATGATTTGAAAAGCAAGTTTATGAGATAATCTAGGTTTATAGTTCTCAACATTGAAGTGAATCAAGTTAGTGTTATCCGAGTCTACAGCTCCTAATGCGGTTAACAAGTTCTTGCGTTGTGTAGGGGAACTTTGGAGTACCTCTAAGGTAGACATCGCATAAGGTTCCTGAGCGAGATCTTCAACCACATTATAGAATTGAGCAACTCAGGCATTGGGATTAAAGACAACCTTCCAAAGAGTACTCTTTGGTGGGCACAAAATCATGTCGAGAGTAGGCTTCTCGATAGACAAGGGAACAATAGACGAGGATTCTAGAGAACTAGTAGAGGGAGCTTTCCCTGGAGAAGATTGATCTTCTTTCTTATCTGTGGGTTTATCATAATTGTGGCTTCGAGTTTACAGATGGATGGTATCTGAGGACATCATACGAATTTCCTTTGATGAACTAGAGTTACCCTGGTTCGACGTGTGGTCCACCCGCTGTTGCTGAGAGGGAAAGGGATCCGTAAGTACTGTAGGTGTGGGATTAGACTTCAAAAACTGGGAGATTTCCTCCCGACGGGGACACTCCTTTGAGAAGTGGTCACCACCACATAACAGACAAGGGTATTTAGCCTTCCTTTTCCCTATGCTGTTGTCATTATTGGCTGATTGTGGGGTCTCCTGTTGGTTTCCAGGTTTTTTATTTCTATTTTTACCTTTCTTTTTATTACCCAAGGTTTGAGTAGTTTGAATATAATTGACCTCGGCAGAAACCTTGGGATTCGAAGGAGTAGCAGTTTGGGTTTGCTTGGCGGGTTTCATTGCGGATGGGGACTGGATTGAACCAACAATCCCATCAACAGGTACTTCTGCTGATGGCTTGGCAAGGTCAGTGCCGGGGCGAGGAGCTTGAGGAATCAGGTCATAAAGAGTCCTGGACTGGGAATAGACCAAGTCTAGGTACTGAGCCCGACTAATAGACTGCTCTTTAGTAACGACACCACCCATGGCCACATCTCGGGCAATAGGAGGCAACAAGGACTTAGTGAACCAATCAGCTAACAACTGATCTGGAATATGGGCCTTAATAAGCCTTCTGCACCTTCTCCACTCATGAATATGATCAGAAATGTGGGTGGAGGTGTTTTGTCGTAGAGAAGTTAAAAGATCGATGCCTGTTTCATAATGAATAGGGAGCTGAAAGTGCATAAGAAATACGGTTGCCAACGAGCCAAAATCCACAAATGAATGTTGTGGGAGTTCCTTATACCACATCGCGGCCATACTGGTCAAATTTCGCTGAAAGAGTTGTAACCGGATGGAATCATCCATGAGGGAGTTCGAGGAACACCACAAATGAAAAGTCATAACATGGTTCCACGGATCTTCACCCTGCTTCCCATCGAATTTTGGAATATCCGATGGTAACTTTACCGGAATGGGAGGCCACGAGGGATTGTGTCGAATGGGATCATTAATCAACTTGGACAAATCAGGCAAGTCCAAAGTTGCAAGGAAAGGTAACTGTCTATTGGGCTGCACGTACTGGTAATATTGATATGGTATGTAATTACCAGTAGGGCCATAGGTAGACTGATAAACAGGTTGTTGTGAGGAAGAACTACCGGGAAATCCACCCATGGGGGGGGTTTATTTCTGGAATTAGGACCACTGGGACCACCTAGGCCTCCAGGAGGAGGACCGCCAGAGCCATTGGGAGCGCCAGGACCACCAGGACCACCCGGACCACTAGGATGCGGACCACCAGACCCTTCGGAACCTCCAAGAGGTGGAAAACCTCCAGAGCCACTAGAACCACTAGGTGGAGGGCCACCAGACCCTCCCGAGCCATAAGGAAGAAAGCCACCAGGTCCCCCAGGACCACTAGGACCACCAGGACCATGAGGAGGACCACCAGACCCTCTAGGACCATTAGGTCCCCTAGGGGGAGGACCTCCATAAGGTGGTCCTCCTGTACTTCCTGCAGTATGTATGGGTATCCCTCCCATGGCTTGCATTTAAGACCAGTTGGGTTGCCCCCATGGCGTAAAAGTGTTGCTAGAGAATGGAATTCCAGTAGGATTAGATGGATGATTACCTACAGGTATTTGATAACCATAACCACTAGAATACTGAATGGCAACAGGTTGTGCCCCCAAGGGCTGGCCTGAACTATATGGGGGATTTACCACATTAGTGTGGGTGGGAGGGACAAAAAGTGTAGATATTTCTATGTTAGAGGTTTTCTCTTGACTAGGTACAACTCTGGTCTCGGATAACGTAGGTCGTGTGGGGGGTTTCCCCCCAGCATTCAAAGGTACTGAAGAAACAAGAATTGTAGGTTGGGCCCCAGATGCAAAAGATCTGGGAGGATTTGGAACAGACATAACATAAGAGGCGAGAGGGGTGGAAATTTGACCTGGGATTTGGGTTGTTAATGGACGATCTATAATCGGTTCAATGGGTCTCATATAATCGGCTAGTGAACGATATCCCACAGGAAGGAATGTGGAACGAACTGGTGAAGAGCCTAATAGGTTGTCAATTTGCTTTTCTACCTCATGTGCACGGAGGATAGCAGTATGGTATTCCCTGCGTTCTTCTTCACTTTCAGGAGAACTTACACGGGTGCCAAATGAGGCAATGGCCTATCCAATGGGTGTCTCCCAAAAAGGAGCATTAGGACCAAAATTTGGACGGGTATCGTCAACATGAACTTCCACGGGAGGATGGAACGATAAATCCTCTCGGGAAGGCTGTTGGACCAAGGGGGGCGAGTGTGAAAAATATGGTACTCCACTTTCCACCACCACATTATCTCCCACTTGGGAGGCAGTAGCAGCTCCTTGGTCGACAGATTCCATTGGATTTTCTTCTGAAATAGAAGTAAAATCGGGTGGCAAGCCCTGTACTCTCCTAGACTGTCTTAACTCAGCCAGTGTGTACAGTTCCTATCTAACTTAGGGTCTGAAAATCTAGAAAAAACACACCAAAAGACTTCCCTACTCAAACTATAGGTCAAAACAAGCAGACTTAAAATGACAGGAGGAGTTCAAAAGTCAAGTCTCTCACTAGGATTGTCAAGTAGGTGCCACTCGAGATATACCTCGAGGGTACGTGCGTAGTAATCTCCCCAAATGTTGTTTTCGGTGTATGGCTCCAAACAAGACGGCCAAAGGGCTTTTCTTAGATAGATAAGGTACCCTAGTGGAGTCTCCCGATATACTCAAGGTACGTGGGAGCTCGAATCGGTAGTAGTGCTGTCTAATGCATAAGCGTACACAAGGGGCCTTCTGATATACAATCGAGTACATGAAGTACCTTTCTATATAGTACCTCAAGGGTACGTGAAAGGCCGTTCGATATACCGATGGTACGTGGAAGAACCGCGTGAGTCCCGGAATGTAATGCTGACAAATAACGATAGCTCCTATGTTTTATGACGCCCGAACACGTCTCTAACCTATCACTCAAGTTACTACGTAAATTTTAACCTACAACTACCATTAATTTTAACTTGTACGGTTAGGTGAATGCATGATGTTCTGACAAAAAAGTAAAACCATGCAATATGCTTGTGCAAATGTTCACTTTACCGTTCAATATGCTGTTAGAAAACAGGACCACAGAGCAATAACAAATATACAGTTAAATCAATAAACAAGATGCAAAACACATTAAAACATTACAGAGAGACACAAATATAACATGGTTCACCCAAACGATGGGCTACGTCCACAAAGAAATTTGTCCTTTTATGACAGTCCAGAAAGATGAAGGGATACACCCTGCAGCAAAACCGTTGCTCTTCCTCTTCACGCTCTCATAGTCTCTCTTCCAATACAATACAATACCATACCCAGTTGATTTACAATGATCTCTTTTATAGGGGAAATACAATGGGAAAATTCTAGGGTTAACCCAATACCATGGGTCTGCAATACTGTTGGCCAACACACATCCCAAAAAAAAAAATTCAGGGGCTCCGCCCCCGAACCCCCTTTTTCAGGGCACTGCCACGAACCCCAAGGCAGGGGGAATGAGTGTACAGTACTCCTAGGTTACAATCACAACTGAATAATATCTCTAAATCTGGAATATTAGGCTCCACAACCAACAATCTCCCACTTGGAGACTAATCACAACAACTCCACCGCTGCTGCACTTGCTGGACTATGTTCTGGACCTTGGACTTGGAAAATTTCTTTTTTCACCTTCATGCTTTAAAGCCAACAGAAACCGATCAGGAACTCAGTTTCTCTTTGGTTACTCCCTTTGTCAACATGTCTGCAGGATTCTGGCTAGTGTGAATCTTTTCCAGTTTTTACGGTTCTTCATCTAGAACAGATATTATGAAGTGGTACTTGAGTTGTATATGTTTATTCCTCGAATGAAAGGCTGATTTCTTTGCAAGATGAATGGCACTCTGTCTGTCATTGTATAGCCTACTATTCTCTTGTTTCTTACCCAATTCTTCCATGAACCTCTGCAACCAAATCATCTCCTTACTAGCCTCTGTAGCAGCAACATACTTTGCTTCCGTTGCTGAAAGTGCAACAACCTATTGCAGTTTTGAAATCCAACTTACTGTTGTTCCACCTACAGTGAACACATACCCTGTGGTGCTCCTCCTGCTGGCTTTATCACCAGCCATATCTACATCAACATATCCCTGTAGAACAATGTCTGAACCTCCAAAACATAATGCATGAGAAGTGGTACCTCTCAAATACCTGAGAATCCACTGTACTACTTTCCAATGCTCTTTACCTAAATTATTCATATACCTGCTCACAACTCCAACTGCATGTGCAATATATGGTCTTGTGCACACCATGAGATAGATCAGGCTCCCAATTGCTGATGAATAGGGAATCTTGGACATGTAATCTATCTCTTCCTGTGTCTCTGGACACATATGCTTGCTTTGTTTGAAATGGCTTGCCAAAGGTGTGCTGACTGGTTTTGCATTCTGCATTCTAAACCTCTGCAACACCCTTTCTATGTACTCACCTTGAGATAATGTCAATTTGTGATTTTTCCTGTCTCTTGTTATTCTCATACCAAGGATTTGCTTTGCAACACCCAAATCCTTCTTCGCAAATGATTTAGCTTTTTTTCTTTTGAGCACATTTATATCCTGCATGTTAGACCCTGCAACAAGCATGTCATCCACATACAATAACAAGATAATATATCTTCTGTTATCTAGCCTCTTGAAATAAACACAGTGCTTAGAATGACATCTATCATAACCTTGTTCTTTCATAAACTTATCAAATTTTAAATACCACTTCCTTGGAGCTTGCTTTAGGCCATACAAGCTCTTCTTCAACCTGCAAACCAAATTCTCCTTCCCTTTGATCTCATACCCTTGTGGCTGCTGCATATAAATCTCTTCCTCCAAATCCCCATGGAGAAAGGCCGTTTTTACATCTAATTGTTCAAGATGCAAATCTTCTACCGCCACTAGACTTAAAATAGTTATAATTGAAGTCATTTTAACAACAAGAGAAAATATTTCATCAAATTCTATACCTTTCTTTTGTGCAAACCCCTTTACAACAAGTCTAGCCTTGTACCGCTTCTTTCCTCCATCTTCTTCCTTCATCCTGTAAACCCATTTATTCTGTAATACCCTTTTTTCTGTAGGCAACTTAACTAGATCCCAAGTCTAGTTTCTTACCAATGAGTCCATCTCCTCATCCATGCCTTGCTCCCACTTCTTTCTAGTTTCTACCTACATTGCTTCTTCAAAACATTCTGGTTCACCAGAATCAGTCATCAATAAATAATACAATGAAGGAGAGAATCGTTCAGGGGGTCTACTTAACCTGGTAGACTTTCTTACAGTTGTAGGAGTTTCAGGTACCTGCTGTTGCTCTTGATTTTCTGGTGCTTTTGGAACTTCATTTTCTTTGATTTCATCAAGCACTGTGTACTCTGTGTTTTCCTTTTCTTCTTTCTTTCCCTGCAACTGATCTTTGTACATGACCTTTTCATTGAATACTACATCTCTACTCCTAATGATTTTGCGATTTTTAGGATCCCATAAGTGATAACCAAAATCATCAACCCCGTATCCAATAAAGGTACATTTCTTGGATTTAGCCTCAAGCTTTGTTCTATCATCTTTATCAATATGCACAAATGCTTCACAACCAAAAGTTCTCAGAAATGAGTATTTTACCTGTTTACCTTTCCATGTCTCCTCTAGAATGCCACCATCCAAAGCGCTTGAAGGCCCTCTGTTTATTAAATAAACAGCAGTGTTTACAACATCAACCCAAAACTGTAAGGGCAACCCTGCATGCAATCTCATACACCTTGCACGCTCCATGATCATTCTGTTCATCCTTTCTGACACACCATTTTCTTGGGGTGTTCCAGGGTCTGTCTTCTCTTTGCGAATCCCATTGTGTGAACAGTAACTGTCAAACTCCTTGCTGCAGTACTCACCTCCATTATAAGATCTGAGACATTTCAACCTTTTTCTTGTCTCATTCTCAGCCAAAGCTTTCCACTTCTTCAAAGTATCAAACACATCAGATTTCTATCTAATGCAATAAACCCAAGTTTTTCTAGTTGCATCATCAATAAAAGTAACATAATAACGAGAGCCACCAAGAGATTGTACTTGAGCTGGTCCCCATACATCTGTATGGACAAGCTCTAACTTTTCACTCTTCTTTTGTTTCCCAACCCTGAGAAATCTAACTTTCTTCTGTTTTCCATAAACACGGTTCTCACAAAATTCCAAACTTACCTGCTTCAGATCTGGAAGCAGTTTCCTTGAGTGGAGAATCTGCATCCCCTTCTCACTGATGTGGCCAAGCCTATGATGCCACAACGCTGCACCTGTTTCTATGGAAGCTACAGAAATAGAATAATCAGTATTATGAGGACATAAATATAACGTACCTATCCTATCTCCTTTTTCAATTACCATTGATCCTTTAGCGAACTTCCACCACGTTTCTCCAAACGTAGACAAACAGTCGCCATCTCCCAACTGCCCTGTTGAGATCAGATTTCTTTTCATAGTAGGAATGTGCCTTACATCCTTTAGCAACCAATCATTTCCATTATTTATCTTAATCCGTACCTTACCCTTTCCAACAATTTTACATGGTTCATCATCCCCCAATAACACATGCCCAAAATCACCTTGAACATAATCATAAACGAATTTCCTATGGGGTGTAGCATGACATGAAGCCCCTGAATCTACTACCCAGTAATCACTAGTATTATCTAATGCAAGAATCAAAGCATCTTGTAACACATCACCTGCTACATTAGCTTCCTGGGTAGTCTCTTGCTGCCTCTCACCTTTCTTCTTTGGTGCTCTGCAGTCTTTATTTAGGTGTCCTTTCTTACCACAATTCCAACACTCTATTTTTTCGAATATGGACTTGGATCTTCCCTTTTTAGACTTGCTACGATTTCCTGGGCTCATTTCTCTCTCGTTTTGTCTCCCTCGGCTCTCCATGGTCAACGCATTACCTGATGTCTCACCTATGCTTTTTCTTCGCATTTCCTCGCTAAGAATAACACTAACAACATCATCAAACTTAAGAGTGTTTGAACTAGGGAGAGATTTACTTACAACCATGACCAAGCTATTCCAGCTTTCTGGCAATGAGAACAAGATTAGAAGAGCCCTAACCTCATCATCAATGTTCACTTTTACAGAACTTAACTGACTAGTAAGTGTATTAAACTCATTTAAATGGTCAGCAACAGATCCACCTTTCGACATCTTCATATTAAATAAACGCTTCCTTAAAAATACCTTGTTAGAAGCCGAGGGTTTTTCGTAGAGCTTACTCAATGCACTCATCACACCCTCTGTTATTTTTTCTTTCGAAATATTGAAGGCCATCGACGAAGCCAGGCACAGCCGTATTGTTCCTAGGGCCTTTTTGTCAAGAACCTCCCATTATTCATCCTTCATAGCCGCCGGCTGTTTTGCTTTTTCACCCAACGTCAAGTACAGATCCTTCTGGTACAGATAGTCCTCCATTTGCATCTTCCATAACTGATAGTTTTGGCCGTTAAATTTCTCGACCCTAAACTTTCCTTCTTCCGCCATTGCTCCCACTCGAACCAGGAACCCTTCTTTCCTGCGAGTTTACCAACCAAATAGACCTTTTGGCTCTGATACCAATTGTTAGAAAACAATACCGCAGAGCAATAATAGATATACAGTTAAATCAATAAACAAGATGCAAAACACATTAAAACATTACAGAGAGACACAGATATAACGTGGTTCACCCAAACGATGGGCTATGTCCACAAAGAAATTTGCCAGTCCTTTTATTACAGTCCAGAAAGATGAAGGGATACACCCTGCAGCAAAACCGCTGCACTTCCTCTTCATGCTCTCACAGTGTCTCTTCTAATACAATACAATACCATACCCAGTTGATTTACAATGCTCTCTTAAATAGGGGAAATACAATGGGAAAATTCTAGGGTTAACCCAATACCATGGGTCTGCAATACTGTTGGTGAACACACATCCCAAAAAACATTTTTTGGGGGCTCCGCCCCTGAACCCCCGTTTTCTCAGGGGCGCTGCCCCCGAACCCCCGTGTCTCAGGAGCGTTGCCCTCGAACCCCCTTTTTCAGGGTGCTGCCTCGAACCCCAAGGCAGGGGGAACAAGTGTACAGTACTCTTGGGTTACAATCACAACTGAATAATATCTCTGGATCTAGAAGATTAGGCTCCACAACCAACATTTTCCTACTTATGGGAGGGAAGTGAGTGTTTTTTATTTTTGTTTCAAAACCAAAAATCATTCCAATCAACAGTCATGAACACCAAATCAAAGACAATCAAACACTTTTACAAACCAAATTCTTCTCTTCAAAAGCAAATGGGAAGGGTGAGAATCTCTTTTCCTAAAATAACAACACCAAGGACACCTATATGCCAATGCACTCTAACTTTTCAATTTTCTTAAAAACATAAGCAAATCTAACTTAAAACTACCATTTTTTTTAAATATTTTGATCGAGATAGTCCTATATGCATAAGATATGAAAGATCATAAAGGTCTTGAAAGCTTATGAAGCCAATCAGAAAACCCAAATCCAACGCTCAAATATGATTTCCTAATCTCAAGCAAAACTTTTCTTTTTTGAAGGGAAGAAAAAGAAGTTTACTATGCAAGCAAGAAATGAAATCTAGAAGCTAATCTAGTGTTCTTCTTTTAGTATATGCAATGAAAAGAGAGTTCAATGAACACCCTAGCTTTCAGAAAACAAGAAATCCTTCTTTAAGTACAACCACCAAGCAAGAAGTAGATGAACAATAAAAAAGACTAAACAAAATTTTGAAATTCCACTCAAAATCAATCTTAAACCATCAAAGCAGCAAGCCACACACATCAGATTCAATAACACAAGCCTGATAACAGAACTGAAAGCAATGAAAATTCCAAATTTTTACAAAGAAAAAAGAGGAAAAAGAGTTTTGGACTAATGCCTACTTGGTACCGCGCTTCGTAGGTGTTGTAAGAGAGTTTCCAAAGTAGCACCGCTCCTTGCTAACCGGATACAGGCGGTGGCACTGCTTACTGCCCACTGTGTTCAGGCAGTGGCACCGCTCCTCATACAAAGCATTGTCGTGGTTCCCTGTAGATGGCCAAAACAAGAAAGAGAATGATGGATCAGATCCAAAAAGAATAGATCAAGGTGAATACTATTGAATTGAAAGTGGTAACAGAGCATAAAAAACCAAAATGACTAAGATTTGAACAGATCTGGAAATTTCAAACCCAAATAATACAAATCAGAAAGTAGATATGACTATAAAGAGTTGAAGAAAACGGAGCCTGGATTCGGACAAGAGTTGCAGACTGAGGACGATCAGAACAACTGAATACAACTACTCCCCAGCGGAGTGACCAGATTTGTTGATCAAAATATTTCACCTCTTGCGGACAGCAAGGTGTTCCGTTGGTCTGAATGGTTTAGATCCAGAACAAATAGATCACAGAGGTTGATAACTCTCCCTAGATGCTGTAGATATCTGTAATACAAGTCTTTGATAGTTCACCTATGTACCTGCAAAAGAGTTCAACACGAAACAGATCAAAGCAACCAGAATATGATCTACTAATCTATGCTAGTGACTAAGGAATCTAGCAATCAATATCAGAAATCAAACATCAAAAATATATATGGGATAGAAAATCAACTTGCATTAGAAATATGAATAAGTTTACAACCAAGCCTTAGTGTTGACATGCATCTCCATGAAACCAACTCTTCATCCCCAAAAGCTCCGACTCTAGCTCTCTATGCTCTCTCTAAATGATCATGGGCCAAGAATCAGTCCAATAGCATAACAATACCTTCAATGTTCTCCCCTCAACCATGGCTATGAGCTCATATTTATAGGGCTTTAATGGATAGAGATGGCTGAGAAATTAGTGGGTGAGGTAGCCTCTAAGATCCTAGGATGAAGGATCTCGAGCTCAACCTACCCACAATAGTAGGGATAAGGGATATCTCAAGGCTTATCATCTAGAAGCCTCGAGAAGCTTCTCTTTTTCCCCTTTTACCTAGGGTACTGCGCTTCTCCTTCTATGATAGAGCGGTTCTGGTAATAAACGCCTATGGACCAAGGGCAATGGGTGGTGGCACCGCTTGTGGACAACTGATGAAAGGCGGTGCGAGTATGGGTACCGCTCCTGGACAAAGGGGCATGTGCGGTGCTAGGAATTTGTATGATAGACTGATAAAAAACCATTTAGTCTTCACTCCAGAAGCTGGGATTCAGGGCAAGTAGGTATGTCAAAGGTCTTATCACATGATGGTGACAGGATTTTGGTATAACAATAAGACATCTCTCCTCAACCATGACATAAAATACATAGTAAAGACAATTTTGATATAATAAGTAAAATATTATGTCACAAAATAAAAAATATATAATGATATTCCGTTTACATGAAAGTCTTTTAAATCTTTGCAAACCATTCCAATTCATTTTTTATTTATGTTTTTGGTTTATTAATTTTGAATAAATTACAATCAATTTTATTGATGAATATTAAGATGAAGATGAAGATTAACATCCTGAAACCCATTTGGTGTATCCAACCTTAAAAAATAAGTGTTTCTAGGTGACACCTGTTTTGACAAGTTAGAAGATCATGGATGTTAGAATTTTCACAAATATTAGGAAATTGAGATCGAATGGGTATATGCATGGAACTATGTAAGTAATGAAACTAATCCTCGATGCTCATAGACTCATAGAGTTGACAAATCCTTTCCTCCCATGGTGTTTTAGGAATTTCCTAGTGCCCTGTTTCATTATGAAAATCATGGGAGTTAGTACTTTTCTTGGTTATATTAAGTTTCTTCTTTAAACTAGTTAAAACATAAATACACTTTTGATATTCTAGATTAGGGTTAATGGCTTCCTTCTAATATCTTAATTTTATTTCAACCTCTAAATCTTTGTCATCCCACATTTTCTCTTTAAACTTAGATGTGATAATATTCTTGAGGTTGTTCATATTTTAAAAAGTGACATTTTTTCAATCCCCCAATGGTTCAACCAAACCATGTAGTCTTTATACTATCCTCTCTTAACTGGTAGATGTGTTTTACTAGAATTTAAAGCAATTTTAGGGAGTCTTTGGTCTTCCATGTTATTTATCATGTTCTTGTACATTAGGTAACTAGTCATATCCATGCTTTGGACGGGGGAACACATACTTCTATAAGGAGAATAAGATAACCCTTATTGCTTTTTAATCTTGAGTTTATACTTGATAAAAGGCTTTTGAATTTGCTCAATCTTTCTCCAAAATTCTCCACAAATCATGAAACTACAAAATTCACATCCATACAAGATAACTCTAGTAACATAGTTTCAATAATAAACTTCACTTTTAATATTTTATTATTCATACAAAATATTAAAATTTAAATAAATATTAATAATTAAATATTTTAATAGTTATATATTTCAATTAACATTATGTTTACAAAATTGAATTAATTACAATAAGTGTATTGAAATATATTAATTGTTATGGTGTTCATTCTTAATACACCATAATTTCAATATATAATAGAAAATTAATGTAGAGAAGGTTACCATATCAAATCCCACTTGGGTTTGTTGGAAAGGGGTTGGGGGTAAGTGAGTTGCGCAACATCTAGGATGTTGCGCATACTCACTTGGCACCACGCAAGGCATAAATAGCACAATAGGTGGAAAATAGTCCACTTTTTGATATTTTCATGTCACGTTTTGTACTTGTTGACCATTTCTTTGAAATGTTCGTCCTTAGTGGTTAAATCAGTTAGAAGTTAGTTAGAAGTGGACCTTGAATGTAAAGGCGCAAGCATATAAATAGAAGAATTATTAACATAAAAGCGGACCGGGCATCAAAAGAAGGGTTGCGCATGGACTTTGGCACTTGGAAAATTCGTGAAGAAAGGGACGGGCAGAGTTATGAGTTATACCATAGGCCATATATAGATTGAGATATGACAATTTAAAAAAAAATATTTTGTATGCTCACAGAACACTTGAGTTGGTATGATAATTATATTACTATTTTGCAATATTGTATAAGGTTGTAACAGCATGTTTAGTCCGATGGGACAGAATGTTTATCTCGTGGAAGACAGAGTTCCTCTTAAATTTTTGCATTTTGAAAGCAGACGTAAGAGTCTCATTAATGGAACCTATGTTTATAGGACTTGGAAAATTCACTATGACAGTGAATCTACAGAATGTAATTTTGATCTCAACAGATGAATGAAATTACGCTTTTTTCTCTTGGAAAAAAAACATAGAAGAATTATGCATGTAACAAGAAGGGGAGAGAAGTGGGTTGAGCATCGAGATCGTGGTTAAGGAGAGTTTTTGATGCTAGACAATGTGATATGATAATGGATCCTTGTCAGTTTTGATCTACGATCTCTTCCGTGGAATTAATATGATGTGATTTGACTTGAACTCTTGTTGTCTTTTTATCTTTTCCTTCTTTACATTGCTATGATTCAGATGATGAATGATGTATAGATCTGCATATCAATGGATAATGCGATGCTTTCTGCTTATGGATACTGTCATCTTTTAGATCTTTTTTCCCCACTGGTAGATCTGTTGTACTGATGAATGAATAATGTGACATGATGAAGGGTTCTGGTTCTGATCAAGCAAGTAGATTAGATCAGGAAGTTAAGATGATAAATCTATGATGCCCCTACCCTCCTCTATACTATGGAAACTTGGTTCCGACAGCTCTCCCTCAAACATCTCAGGTGAGACCTCATCCGCTCTACGGGTGTTGCTGGACAGGGTAAAAATTCTCTGGGCCGATGCTCAGGGAGATCGCAGCGTGTTGAGCATCGACAGAGTGGAACCCCTATTGATTGGGTTTTCTTGGTCGAGATTGCACCAACAAATGGTTCTATTTTTGGGACCTCGTTGCGACTAAGAGGAGGGTATGTAGCATCCGAATAATGGTTACCAAAGAAAGGATGTGGCATCCGACGCAACCAGAACTTCAAGATTGGTTTGATTGGAAATTGAGAGAATTTGTGGAAGACAAAAATCAGAACCCTGGGCTGATAACAAATAAGTGGCTAGCAAGATACATACATGACGATCCACATGAGTATTTCTTCAATGAATTTCCTATCATATTGTACAAGTGGCTGGCACAATTCACATACAAGAAGACAAACTTTCAAGGAGGAGAACCAACATCCTGGACCCCTGAACTGATCCAGGAGTTGCAGGAAACTGAAAACAGATCGTCATGCACCGTTGAGGTCTGGTTGGATAGTATCCTAGAGGGATATATCACCGATTTCGCTGTCGACACGGATAAATATTACATCAAGATAGAGAGGGAGTTCTTCAACGGACCTAGAGGTAGGTTCTTATTATCGCTTGAATTGTCGATTAAAATGTTGGTTTGTGAAAAGGGTATACTCAAGATACACCTAGAGTACTAGCACCCCAGTGTGCGGAGGCTGTGGATACCGCGACCAAGGGGTGAGACAAATGATAAGATAAGGGGTAGATGGGTGTAAGTTTCGATGAGATTGTGAGGGAAGATGAGGAAGGAAGTGGTTGTACAAGGGGAGGAGCAAGGTTCCGACTAGAGAAGAGGCAGAGGACAGGGGAAGGTCCTGTTGCGATCGAAACGCAAGACCGTGAAGGACAACCACATGGGACAAAGAAACCCTATAGTGATGATGAGAACAACCAGGCCCAGGCTACACCCAAAATGATAGTAAGATCAAACCCCATAAGCAACGTACCCATGTCTCCACGCACTACTCCAAACTCAAGAAAAAATCCAAGTCCCACATTGACATGTCCAATGCGCCAGAAACAGTCTAGTAGTAGATCAACATCTGTAGGAAGGCATCCCGAGATGGCGGGAAACAACATGAAGCTAGCCTTGTTCCATGGAAACAAGACCGATGATCCTGAGCAATACTGGTTTTTATGTGAAGTAGTGTGGACTATTAGACAGGCCACTGATGATGATGTTAAGAAAGGACAATTAGGGACTATTCTGCAGGGTCGCGCACTTGAATGGTTTATGAAGTTTATCCAAGTTCCTTATGGGACTCCGGTGAAGACATTGGATGAGATCCAGATGGGACTAATCGAGGAATTCAAAAAACTTAAGTCAGAAGCACAATACCTTATGGAGTTGAAGGAAATCAAGCAATTTCCTAATGAGACCGTTTGGGACTTCGATCAGAGGTTCAAGAAACTAATGGCCAGAGTCGGTTTTTCTATGAGTGATGTCCAACATAAAGAATGGTTTATCGCACCATTGGTTTCTCATATCAGACAACCATTGATGCAACAAAAGATAGAGACGCAGGGCAAAGCCCTGGAGATTACGATGAAGTTTGAAGCTTCACCTATCAGGGAGAGTGCAGTCGGGATGAATCAAATTCAGGCGTAGCTAGTGAACCTCACACTCCAGCTGCAGGATATCAAGAAAGGTAAGGAGGAATGCACAGATCTTTGGTGTACTCAGTGTCACACAGATGGCCACACCAAAGATACTTGCCTTGACTTTAGGAACTATCTAATATCTAGAGTTTCAAACCCATTAAGTAGCGGTGGTGTGCCATGGTGTCGCATATGCCAAGTCTATGGACATCGACATGAGGAAAGTATCTATATGTAAAAGATGGTGTCGAAACCTACCAATTTAAACTGTTCATTTTGTCGCTCGGTCGGGCATGAGGATAGAGACTGTCGCACATATTATCTGCTTCAGGACAGAACATATGATTTGTATTTCATGAAGGGCGAAGGTCACCATGCAGTACAACAACCGCATCTATAGCCTCAGATGGTAAGCTCTCAACCGCAACCACAATAGATGCCACCATAGTCACAGTTTGGGTCACAGCCGTAGTTCGCACCGTAGCAACCATATAATCAAATGCCGATGGCTGAGGCACAACCACAATATGTTCAAGCAGCGTACGTTATTCAACAACAACCGAATCCCCCACCACAGCAGGTAGCTCAGCCATAGTACCCGTAGCAAGGAGGATTCTGAGGCAGAGTAGGAGGCTTTGGACAAGGTCGCGAATCCGTCCAAAGTTATATTTGTGGAGTATTCAGGAATTATTAGAGAGAGTTCCCACCCTTGCAGTGCTCATGTATGTACAATGCAGTGATTGGTCACACTGTGAAAAACTTCCCGCATTTAATCGCAATATGGAAAATCGGTAACATTCCGCAGTTGCAAAATCAAGCCTAGTTGTAGACTCAGCATCAGCTGCCCACCCAAAACCAGTTACCAAACCAGGCCCAGAATCAAGTTTCACTCCAGAACCAGAATGTGAATCAGCCAATGAACCCACTAGTAACCTAGAATCCACCACTGGCTTAGACTCCGTCGATGAACCAGACTCAAGGTCCTATAGTTGCGACGATTTCAGTAGAGCCCAGAACGTAGGATGTCGATGTCACCATTGTCACTCGCAAAGGTGCGACGATGAAAGATGATGGACCATGGATACAAGTTAGAATAGTTGGGTAAATGAAAGCGGCTTTTGATATCGTGCCTTAAAAAGAGACATTTTTTGAAACTCAGGACATGATGGAACAAAATATTGGTAAGTCGCATGTCTATGAAATGCCATACGCCTTTGATTTATACTTAGAAGTAGGACCATCTTAGAAGCATGGTACCTTGCAATAGTTCTTTGAGAAATGCTTATCGCTGGCACGAGATCCCGAGGCTCTTGTTGAGCTTGAGAGGTTGTTGTACCGTCCGGGAAAGGAGCTGAAGGACTCCGCAGTGAACTCCTTGCAAAAGAAAAAAATAGGTAAAGAGATGCGTATGAATATCTAGATAGGTGACTATGAGGTGGATTTAGTCATCCTGGAATTGGGATCGGATGTGAACATCCTGACTTAGCAGACTTGGTATAAAATGGGGAGCCCACAGTTGGGGTGGTCCCCTGTGCAGCTACTATTGGCGAACCAAGCTAAGGTGCAACCAATTGGACGGGTAATGAACTTGGTTGTAGATGTTGAAGGTGTGAGAACACATGTTGATTTTGATGTGATTGAAGTTGTTAATGGGGAAGGATCCTATCCCACGCTGCTGGGGATAGGATGGGATAGTGACAGTATGGACGTGATTAATTTTATGAAGCGAATGATGACATTCAAGAAACGGGACATTCGAGTCATTGCACCCATGGATCCAAACGAGGGCCAGAGATACATTGAACCTGTGAAGGATGAAGTTGTCAAGAGATGGGATCATGCCTACAACATCTCTGAATACTATATCCACCCAACTGTCGAGGGAGAAATTGGTTGGCGCAATGCTAGCTCAGCATCCTCTGATTTCAATGATGTGCTAAAAAATTAGCAAAACTGCATGCATGAGGTATCCTTTAGAAAGTGTGGTCTGATTACGCAATATCTATGTCATGTTGCGACAGAAATTGTTACATTACCAATATATGAAGGGCTACCAGAGATGTTTTCATTCTTAGAAGCATTTGAAGAAAGATTATCAGAGCCACAAGGAATGTTAGCACTGGAGGAAGCACTGAAGGCTACTCCCACCCGCTGGTGGGAATCTCATAAGAAATCAATTACTGGATGGACGCAGTGTCGCAAGCTGATGACAGCTTGTTTTGGTACTGCAGAGGTGTACCACACTGGGAGGTATGATGGGTAGAATGACCCTAACAACCATTTGGCAGAGTGTCAAACACTATGGGCAGAGCGACCAAAGGTTGAATGGGTCCATGCCTTTATTCATACCTTGGATGAAAAACCAAGGTCCTGGTATGTGTCCGAAGAGTTGCGCAAAGAAATAAATACCTGGGAGGAGTTGACGGTTTGTTTCGCTCACACTTATAGTTTTGCAGATGCCAATATTGATGTCCACAATGCACTTCAGATCATTCAGGATGTGGTCTTGAAAGTTGTGCCAGTAGCCGCTATCTTGTGGATCCACATGTGCATTGCCACATACAATCGATGATGGAATGCTATAATGTGTCTGGTGAGCTGGAGGATGATGATGAGTTGTGAAATATTAATTTTCCAGAGACTGAAGGGAGTCGAGATGTCATAGCACTGGATGTGCCCACTGATCCCATGACTCAGTCGCTGAAGATTAAGAAAGTTAACATTGGGATGAAAGAGAATATGAAGTTCGAAAATGTTGGGGACTATTGGGATGAGGAGACCATAGCCAAGATCATAGATCTCCTGCATGAGTTTCAAGATCTGTTTTTGACAAAATTCTCAGAAATGAAAGGGATATTGGGCGACCTATGGGAAATGAAAATCCCACTGAAGCCAGATGCCAAACCAGTGTGACAGAGACCATATCGCTTGAATCCACGATACACAGACAGATTCAAAGCTGAGCTTGATCGTATGTTCGACACTGGGATCATCGAACCTGTCGAAGAGTAAGAATGGATCCGTCCTATGCTGGTCCAAGACAAGAAAACTGGTGATGTTTGGATCTGCATTGACCTCAGAAAAATAAATGATGCATGTATGCATGACCTGTTTCCAACACCGTTCATTGATGAGGTACTTGAAGGAGTAGGCGGTAAAGAAATGTACTCTTTTACATATGGGTTTTCAGGTTATCACCATATCATAATCGCCAAGGAGGATCGACATAAAACAACATTTGTCACTGAATGGGGATGTTTTCGATATACAGTGATGCCTTTTGGATTGAAGAATGGCCTCGCTGTATTCTCTCGGGTCGTTGTTAATGCTTTCAAGGATTTCATTCAAATGTTCCTACAGGTGTACATGGATGATTGTACAATGTATGACCTAATAAAAAATCATTTGGCCAACCTTCGACTGATGCTGGAAAGGTGTTGACAACATCAGATCACACTGAACTCCAAAAGGTGCATTTTCTGTGCCCCATTCGACATACTGTTAGGTCATATTGTGTGAAAGCAAGGGTTACTAGGAAACCCTGCAAAGATAGCTCTCATCTTGAGTTTTCCCTCGCCGATCAATTTGAAGATGCTTCAGGAAACGTTGGGGCACATGGGATATTATCATAAATTTATCAGAGGCTACACTGCCATCATTGCCCCTATGGAGAAATTATTGAAGAAAGATGCAGTATTTGAATGGAGTCTCGAGTGTCAGAGTAGCTTCGACATGCTAAAGGCCAAGATGGCTTCGGAACCAATACTTGTATTTCCAGATTGGAACAAGGATTTCCACATTCATGTTGATGCATCTTCTATTGCGCTAGGAGTAGTGCTCGCGCAGCCGGGCGACGATGACTTGGATCACTCTATTGATTTTGCGAGTTGGATATTGTCATTCGTAGAGAAGAATTATACAACCATGGAGCGCGAGGGACTAATGATGATTTATGTGTTGCAGAAATTCTGACATTGTCTTCTAGGAGGTCACTTCAAGATGTTTACTCACCATTCAGATTTGAAGTATCTGGTCAATAAGCCTCTATTGGGGGGGGGATATGCAGATGGCTACTCCTCTTTCAGGAGTTTGATTTTGACATCATCGTGAAGCTGGGTCGCTTGAATGTTGGCCTTGATCATTTATCTAGAATTGAGACAGGTGAGGAACCTACTAACATTGAAGATGGAATGCATGATGCGAAATTGTTTCAAGTTGAAATGGCAGATGACCATTATGCTCCAATAATCCAGTTCTTGGCGACAAGAGTCGCACTAGAAGAACTTTCCACAAGTCAAAAGAAGCTGTTGGTGGTTAAAGCTTCTGACTTTCAGTTGATTGCTGGCCACTTGTGTAAGATGTGACCTGAGGAAATTTTGTGGTGATGTGTCCTCCCACATGAACAAGAGTAGATTTTACAAGAGGCGCATGCCGGAGTGGCTGGGGGACACTATGGAGGACGACATACCATGCGGAAGGTGCTTCACATAGGGATTTGGTGGTCTACTCTTCATAATGATTTGACAGATTATGCGTGGAGCTGCGATGTCTGTCAATGCATTGGAAAACCATCACGACGGGATTAGATGTCGCTCGTACCCCATGTAACTTTGCAACATTTTGATAAATGGGCGGTATACTTTATGGGTCCGATAAACCCACCTAGGAAAAGAACTGGTGCGTGCTACATAATCATTGCGATGGACTATCTGACAAGATGGTAAGAGGCTGCACCAGTTGTGGACCATACTGCTGCGACGATAGCCAGATTTCTATTTGAGAATATTGTGATGCAGTTTGGGTGCCCAAAAATATTGATGAGTGACCAGGGTAGTCATTTTATCAATCGCACAGTAAGAGCGCTGATAGAATAATTGCAAGTTCAGCACAAGAGAAGTACACCATACTATATGCAAGCGAATGGAACTGTGGATGCATTCAATAAAATATTGGAGCACTCACTTAACAAGGTATGCAACACTAACTGAAATGACTGGGATTTGAAGATTCCTACAGTGCTGTGGGCCTATCGCACCACGTGCAAGAGATTGACGGGGAAAACACCATTCAAATTGGTGTGTTAACCCAAAAAATCCCCCAATTAGCTCTACATGACCTACGCCACCCAAAGACATCCATTTTACCCTCTCCATTGACCCCCACACCTTTGTAAAGGCTCAAAAAACATAAAAAGGGATTAAAAACCCCTAAAAAGAGCCAAAATAACTCTCAAAGGGGCTAAACCCCCCAAAAGGAGCTTAAAACCCCTAAACGAGCTAAATAATGGCAGAAAGGGGCTAAAATCGCAAAACAAGGGCTAAAAACTTGACCAAGGGATTAAAACCCTAAACAACTCAGAAAATGTTGTAAATACAAGGGCAAGGGTCACTTTAAAAAGAATTCCTCATTTTTCCTATTGTTACTCTTCTCGTGTGAGTGCTTTGAGACCCACATCTCTCAAACCATTCACCCTTCTCCTCCATTTGCTCCATTGCTCCATTAGCCAAAACCCCATTCCATTGAGAGGTAGCATCTTAAGCTAGGGCATGGTGGCCCATATTCCAGCAAGAGCATAGCTATAATTATTTCAATACTTTCTTATTGTTTAATCTAGTTGCTGATAGCTTGTTTTTTGCTAACTTTTTCATTGTAGGGTTTTTTTTGTTCATTTCATTAATAGTTTGTTGCAGGGTTTTGTATGGTTCACTAACTCTTTCCTGTAGGTTTTTCATTCACCAAAGAAACCATACCCCTCCATCCTATAGACGGAAGGTATCCGTTTCTGCATGTAGCCAGGGTTTTCCCTGAGCTACAGATTGACGAAAATACAAGGTCGATCCCACATGATCCCTGGTTTTTTTTAGTTTTAGAGATCTTTTGCTTACTTAATTTGATAGATATTTTCTTATTTAGTTTGATAGATATTTTTCTTTCATTTTTGTTATTGTTTTGGCCACAGTACCAGTTACTGTTGGTCGTTCTTTGATTTGCAAATCGTTCAACTATGCAAAAACGACCGAATCGAATTTCAGAAAATTCACCTCTATTTGGTCATGTTTTCTGCCCAAACAGTTGATCCATTTGTGAATCTTCCCACATTTATGGGTAAGAGGGCCTGTTTTTGAAGTGGGTTTTCAACTGTTTGAACTAATTCCTCACGGTTGGATCACAATCCACCCTGCAAAAACAGGTCGTCTACAGGTGCGCAACCCATTTTGTTTTTTTTACTTTGTATGAGCATTTTAACTTTTTGGGCTTGCCCGTTTGCTGCTATTTGGACTATCAGTGCAGCCCAGCCGCCACTATTCAGCAGCCTATTTCTTTCTGCAAACAATTTTTGTAAATTGTAGGTTGATTTGGTTAGTTGTTAATGCATATGAACCTGTTTTAAAGACTTAGCTCCAATACTGTAACTTAATTTTCAGTTTTTTCTATTTAAATAATTAATAATTAACCTCTTGCTGAAACCCTCCCTCCTCTACTCAGTCATCACCCTTCGGGGTATTCTGAGATAAGACGAAGGGTCAAGCTCGTATAGTAATAGGCACTTATACTTATTATTGCTTAATACCACTAAAAACGAGTGATTTGGAAGGTAGAGGGAGTGGAGACCGTAGGGGGTCTCACGGCATTCGTGTCCTCCCTATTGATCGACCTTACACTCGAGGAGTGACCTGTGGATCTACTAGTGGGAGTGTTCCCACTTTGATGAGAGCCCAGCACTCCTTCTTGGTCGAAGAGGAATACAGGCATAAGGTAGTCATCTAGCAGGTTTGCAATAGTTCAGGTTCATTGCTTGCATGCTTAAAATTTTTCTGTTTAAAAATTTCACTGGTTTTTTCATAACAGGTTGCCCAATTTGTAATCTCTGCAACCAACCAGAAACGTCTGCTAAGTATTGATAAACCATAATTGTAGTCACCAAACTAATAACAGAAATTTAAATGAACAACATTCCCACTATTAACACTCAGAATGTACCCAGGTTGCAAAGGTAAATTCCAAAGGCAATAGCAAAAACCACTTCAGAAAGAAACTGGCTTTCCTCCAGAGAGGGATCTCTCAAATATAAATTTAACAAGGCTAGATATAAAATTAACACTTGAAAATCATATAGACGGTTGAAACGATACACATAATCATTGGGAAATGGAGTCACATATACATAAAGGTATCACAAAATCACATGCATGAGATTTTATCAAAGGCGAGATAACCACTTAATTACAGTCATTCATCGAGTTCAGGTGGAAAGGAATAAATAATGAACAGTCCATCAATATAGAGCATCGGAAGATGAGATCCATATTAACTTTAGCAGACACATTTATGAAATATCTGAAACAATAGTCAGGGCATAACAAGTATGAATTGCAACCATTCAATACTACGCTTTAGATATGAGGAAAACAAAATGGAATGCAACACTGGAAAAACGATAACAAAGGAAAGAAAATACATACTGTAATGTAAATAGCACAAGAATCTTTGATAACCCACACGCCTTCAACTTTTTTATTTCAAAAATTATATGTCTTCAAAAAACATTCATCAACAAATGGGTTCCAACCCCCATTACATAAAGTAAATGCAAATATATACATAAATGATTTCTTCTCCCAAGAAGATTTAATAACTGAATAATCTGCTTAATCAAAGTCTTTGTAACTATATCCCTAACAACTAGGAATAAACTACTTGCTTTGATCCTGATAACATATCATTTAATTAAAATCAACTAGGTAACAACAAGGCTCGAACAAGCAGCTCCATAGCGTGCAACACCTGTTTTCACGGATGAAGAATATACTTTGTTTTTCCAAATCTTTCCATGGCTCTCCATTGTTCTGCGCTTGGGATATCGTACTCAATCATTTCCCGAATAGATACTTCCAGATCCATATAGGTTTCATAAGACATAGTAGGCAACCCTCCTCTGACGATTAGAAATTTTTGCAATATCTCGAAGTCTTCTGTTAATTTGTCCACAATGATCTTTCCCGTCAGCCCCTTTACCAAATCATCAAACTTAGAGTGATCCATACAGATTTGTACTAGCAGGCTATGATAATGTTCTTGAGAGAGAAGTCGCCCTTCTTTTTCCCAAAAAGAAGGAAGGCCATCTTCAAACAATTCTTTAAAAGCATGCCCGAAATCATTAATACGCGAGGTCATCTCATCAGCCTTATCTTGTATTGTCTTCATAAGATGATGTTTGTGAATAAACCTTTTTGACCACATTACCACTGCCACTCTGTCTTTGATTCCTATATCTTGTAATTTTTGATAAGTTAATGAATTTAAGAAATTCAATGCATTCTGAGTTGTGCTTAAGGGTTTCCTCTCCATGGTCTCATTTACTAATTTCAATCTTTGATTGGCTAAATTAACCAATGTACTTTGATCATCAATGAAATTCAAATAATGTCTGAACTTAGTAATTTCCACAGACAATGTATCCCAGATTATGTGTTTAGCTCCCTGGAGAGGACCCTTTCCTGTATTCCTTTCTTTTAATTCATTAAGCTTCTTTTGTAATTGACCTTTATCCTGTAATATCTTATTCTTGTTTCTCGTTTCTTCTAGGGACTGTCTCTGCTTTTCTACATAGCTGGTCATGAATTCTTCTTTAGATTTAAAAACTGAACCTGATTCTACATTATTTACACTTTCAAAAGAAAATTGATTCATCTACACAGACTTTTTAGGAATCAAAGCTACCCTTTTCAACTCATCCGAAACTACTTCACTAGAAATTTTATCATCTTGAGATGTTTTGGTCTTCTTATGTGAACTGTCTTCATCTATTTCCATACTTTCAATCTTAGAAAAACTTCTTTTAATCAAAATATTAGAACTATCTAGCATTTGAGACACTGCAACAGATCCACTGCTTGTATTCTCATCGGATCCTGGAAATTCCAGAAAGTAAAACAAATTGGCTACTTCCTTCAAACCCTCAACAACCTGGTGATCAAATGGTTTATTTTTATTTGCTTGTTTTCTTAGAGAAATTATATGATAAGGATCATAATTGACCCTTTGTTCCCTTTGAAAATCCATATTTTCCAATAATTTCTCTACAAACACCAGGGCACCTTCGTTTTTAAAAATTAAGGAACCAACTTTGAGGGGGAATTTTATATTGGAGGATTTTTTGAAAGCCCCGAAATGTTCCTCTTCTGCATGTAATCTCTGTCTCATGTATTCCAATGCAAAGATCCTAGGGGTAAGGAAAGCAGGCAGCCTGTAAGGCTCTCCAATGAAACCGTATATTCTTAAAATTGTAAAGTATTTATATAAGAACCAATCTCCAATCTTATCTTTAGATGACGATTGCATCATACTTTTCATTTCTTCCAACACTCTGGGCAATGCTTCATCAAACAACAACTTATATATTTCTGACATAATAGAATTTACAAATTCGAACATATTGATTTGCTTCGGCAAATATGAAGAGAATATAATGCTCAAGCACTGCAATTCAGTTACATTCGAACATAATAACATGTTCAGCAAATATGATTGATACTTGAAAAATCTTACTTTTGAGAACTCGACCAATTGGATATGGATAGCCTCTGCTAAATATTCATCCAAACTGAAAACATGGACCGGCTGGGACTCAGACCCAAGACTAATTGAACTCATTTTTAATAAGAAACCCAAGACAACTTCACTAACATGACAGTCATCATCTAGACCTAAAACCTAAGAGACCAAGGACACAACCAATTGAACCTCCTCCTTGAATATGTGAATACGATATGGAAAAAAGAGACCTTCTAGTGATTGACCTTCATTAAGAATGCTAGACAAGAATTTACATCGAACTTCAGTTTTACAACTTCTGTACACTTCAGCAAAAACAAACTCGTTTACAGACTCACGACTATCAGGTTAATTATCGGTCAAATTCAGGAATCCACGGATACCTTTTGCATCAATTCTACACAATATTCTGGACGTGGAATGACTCACAATGACTCTCTCAGAAGACGAATAATTACTTGCACACCACTTGGCGAATTTAGGAAAGTTTAGGGTCTGCTCAATGGAAAAATGATACAGAAACGACTTACAGGCATTTAAAATGTCATTTCCCTACGAATTATATCGCCATAATCTTTCTTTAATAACCGATACATTTCCCACAGACAGGAATGGGTCATATACGCCTCTATCTCTATGAACCGGGAATTCTTTTCTTTCATCCAGAGTTTGGTTAAGACCTTCTAACCCTTTCTCTTTATCCATAATAGAAAAATGACGGTAATTCTGTGAATAAAGCTCGAGTATTTGAGACTTACCTGTGACTGTAATTGCATATACCCGAAGTTGACTGTGAAAGGGTGGTGGGCGGTCCTTTTCATTCGTCCTGGCATGTACAATAAAAAATGATTCTTCAAATAAGTTAACTTCACTTTATATAGAAGTCCATTACGAAGACTCCTTTTAGTGGTTTTGCTTAAACCATTTTTCTCCGCGGAATGTACCACAAGCTGCCACATGCACCACGGTTTTAATTCCGCTACCACTTTTCTACTCCAACCGTCGTGCAACTCTATCCTTCGGTTCTGATGATGACCATTGATGAATTTTCACTTTATTTTCAAGCCATTGGATTAACTTACATGTACACATTCCGCTGAGCCTTTTTGTTTTTAACAACACGCAACTTTATGGAGCGGACTTCTTATCAACCGTAGATTTTGCTGACCCAATTTCATGATCGTCGATCTTTGTACCCTGTTAAATATCTCCGCATGCCCTTATCTTCTGTGCATCTTCACAGAGTGGATCTATTATAAACCATTGATCTTCACCTGCTCGTTCTATACCATTGGATTATGCGATGATTTCATCGTTTATGCGCCCTTTTATCATACATTCACATTGTTATATTTAACCAAAGTTGAAACAACCATCATTTCTCTTCACCATGCTTCCTTCGATACTCTGCTAGTTAGAGGTTGTTAACAACTGGCTCCATCTAGGGATGATATCCTCCCTGCGAGGTATCATAGAACTCGTAGACCAGGTGCTTGTCTTTATTATTTTCATGATAGCTTCCGAAAATTTTTTCTTTCTTGTTGATATATTTAATAGAAAGGAATGACATGCCTCCTGAATCTTAGGGCTTTCACTGCTAGCTTCAAAAAAATTCGACTTACCATCTGTACTGATTTCTAAAGAAAATAAATATTTACAACCTATGATACAAATTTTACCTTCCTTCTTAGGATAGGTAATGTTTCAAAAACCTCCGATTGATAGGGTTACTATCCAGAGAAACCCCATTTGGATATTCCAAAAGAAATGCATTTTGTCCTTTGTATCCAGCAATAACATAAGGACCCACCCACATATGATCAAATTTTCCATGTTTATCTTCTTTAGGAGCATCCCACTTCAAGACCAAGTCATCAATCTGAAACTGTTCTTCTTTCACCTTTCTGTCAAAAGTATTTTTTATTTTTTCCTGATGTAATTGATCTGATTGTAACCTTTTATTCCTTTGCTCTTCTAGCTCAATAATCTGATTTATCCTCCTTTGCATGTGGTTTGGTTCTTCTTGCTACTCTTGGAAATATCTCATAACTAGAACACCTAACGATGCTGGAAAAACAACTTCAGTTCCATACACCAATTGGAAATGAGACATTCCAATTGCCCTTTTGGTACTAATCCTGTCAGCCCATAAAGCATATTTGAGCTTGGTATGCCATGATATTTTATATCTTCCAACAACTTCCTGATTATCCTTACTAAGCTTTTATATGAAGATTCGACTAACCCATTTCCTTGCGGATAATAGGCGGTCGAATGATTGAGACTTATATGATATTTGTGACAAAAATCAATCATTTTCTTGGATTTAAAAGCGGCGGCATTGTTTGTTACTATTATTTTGGGGCATCCAAATGTAGCCAATATGTTTTCCTCAAGAAAATCCATGATTACAGTTTCAGTGGCTTTCCTGGTGGGAATCGCCTCAATCCATTTTGTAAAATAATCCGTAGCTGTCAAAATCCATTTGTGTTGTCCTGACGAATTGGGATTTATTTCGCCAATGAAATCCAAACCCCACTGTTGGAAAAGAGCTTGTATTGTTATTGGATTTAAAGGGAGAGGAAGTACCTTTCTTTTACCATAAAAAAATTGACACTGATGACACATGCTGGTTTCTTTATATACATCTGAAAATAATGTTGGCTAATAGTAGCCTGCTCTTAGAATTTTATTTGCAGTCACCTTCCAAGAATGATGCCCTCCACAATCTCCTTTATGAAATTCTTTGACTGTATGTTGAGCTTCATTTTCCAAAAGACAGTTTAGTAACACACCTTCGGGGTCTTTCCAATAAAGATATTGATTTATAATACAAAATTTGGCAGCTTTCAATTTTACTGACCTTGCCCTTGAATTACTCAATCCTACTGGTGCTTGTAAATTTCGAAGGATGTAAACAATGTCAGAGTACCATGGAGACGCCACAAAATCAATCATTACTTCCACCTCTGTATCTAACTGATTAAACTGGTGAGATAAGAAATTAATTTGTAAAGATTCACAATTTGAATTTGTCATCATTTTCTCTAATCCTTGTCCCTTAAACAGCTTAGTAGGCTTTATCTCTATGTCGTACTCTAGTAATGTAGCTATCCATTTTGCCCTTCTACCTTCTGGATCAGGTTGTGTCAAAATTCCTTGCACTGTAGCAGTTGTAACATGCGCAATTACATGTGAGTGTAGAATATATACTCTGAAATCTTTCAATGCCTTGACTAAAGCATATGCCTGTTTCTCCATGATGTCATATTTCAATTCTCCATCCCTCAACATCTTGCTGAAAAATGCTATGGGCTGCTCCATGTTCTCATCATTCTTATGCAGTAAAACTGCTGTAATGGTATACTCTGAAGCATACGAAAATACTAAGAAATCTTTGGTAAAATCTGGACTCACCAACACCGGAGCATCTGAGATTGCTTGTTTGATTTCCCAAAACGACTTCCTAGCTTCCGTATTCCATTTTATCTCATGACCCTTTTTCAGCATATTTGTAATATTCATTAAGATTTCAGCAAAAATAGGCACAAACCTTCTTAAAAAATTCACCTGTCCCAAAAATGATTGTATTTCCTTTTTACTCTTGGGTTCTCCTACCTTTAAAATTGCGCTTACCCTTTCAGGATCAATTTTTATTCCATCTTTAGATATTATATGGCCCAACAATTTTGCTTCTTCCAATGCGAAATTGGACTTCTTTGGGTTCAATGATATACCAAATTTCTTGCACTTCATGAAAACTTTTTCTAGATGATGAATATGTTCTCTGTCATATTTTGAATAGACTGTGATGTCATCCATGTAAATTACCACAAAATTCCCAATTTCTCCCAGAAAAGCAATGCCCATGGCTCGCTGGAAATTAGCTCCTGCATTCATTAAGCCAAAAGGCATCTTTGCATACATAAAAGTGCCCCAAGGTGTAGTAAATGCAGTTTTTTCTTGATCTTCAGGTAATACTTTGATCTGATTGTAACCAGAAAAACCGTCCAACATTGAAATTCTCTCAGCTCCAACTACCTTCTGCAGTATATGATCCATCTTTGGCAAGGGATAATTGTCCTTCATAGAAACTTTATTTAAATTCCAGAAATCTATACATAGTCTTATTTCTCCATTATTTTTTCGAACAGGAACCAAATTTGCAACCCACTTCGAAAATCTTAGAGTTACAATGATTTTGGCATCAAATATTTTTTTAATTTCGTTCTCAATAATGGGAAGCAGTTTAGGATTTATCCTTCTAAGTTTCTGCTTGAAAGGTTTCTCCCCGGGTTTTATAGGAATGGTATGCTGTATTATAGATGTATCATACTCCTTAAGATCTTCATAACTCCAAGAAAATACATCCGTATACTTCTTCATTAAATTCACATATTCCTCTTTTTCTTTTACAGGCAAATTTTTGGATAATTTTATAATCTTAGGATTCTCCTCAGTACCGATATTCCTATCTTCAACAGCATTCTCAACAGGCTTCACTTTAGGATTCTTAGCAACATCATTCTGATCAAAAAGTTTTTCCAAAGGAATCAAACCTCTTGGTATAAAATTATTTTTTAATTGAATAATATCTTTTCCTCCTAAGGTTCCTTTTAATTTTTCAGTGCCATCCTTTTCTTTTGCAGGTTCTTCATCATCCTGAAAGTTCTCGCAATTTTCATTTTCGGTGTCAATATGAGTATTTACAAATTCTCCCGATAGTTCTAAAAACCTTCTGATCTGCATGTCATCTTCAAATACCTGCCAATATTTAGAATTATTGGGAATAGATGGTCTGTTCACAATGTCCACTTGATATTCTTTCTGACCAGCAATAGGGGTTTAAAATTTTCCAGCAGCTACTGCCAAAGAATATGCTACAGTATTTTCATGTCTGGAAACCACCTGAATCGTATGCTCTGTGAAAAAGTTGCCAATCATATCCCATACTTCGTTCCTATAAGCCCTCATCCAGGGATGCCTGGTTTGATAACCATCATTCACTTGGTTTATCACCAATTCTGAATCTCCTAAAACCTTTATCCTCTGTGCTCCCAAATCTTTCAAAGCATGCAACCCCAGTAATAAAGCTTCATATTCCGCTATATTATTCGTGCATTCAAATGTTAATTTATATGATAAAGCTTTAAAATCCCTGATAGGAGAAATTATATACACACCAGCTCCAGCACCTATTTTTGCCACAGATCCATCAAAGTACATAGTCCACAAACCTTCTCTTTTTTGTTTTGCCTCCAAAGCATCTTGTTCCATCACTTCTTCTTTTTTATTTTCCTCAGGCTTCATCTGCAATGTAGCTTCTAGATCATATGGGACAGTATCATTAAAGAAAATGGAAGATCCCAAATCAGTATCAACAGCATATATATGATGAACTTTAGGCTTATCTTGACTGCTCACTACATAAGGAGTTCTTTTCTCACTATACAACCTCTTACTTCCATCTTGAACAGGAATAGTAGCATATGACATATCCATTTGTAAACTACCTTTCAACTTTGAAGTCCAAGATCTTGACAACAATACTCCAAACTTGGGTGGGATATATGCTACTACCACATCCATTACTATGGTCTTAAATGGTAATTTATTCAAAGTTACTACCATATTCTTAATCAAACCAAGACATTTTACTCTTCTAGAATCAAAATAATACAAATCTTTATAGGGTCTTGTCACTTCTAATCCCAGACTTTCAACTACTCCTTTTGGCATTAAATTATGTGATGCACCCGAATCTAGCATAGCATTATGGACCACCATATCATGCACATTCAGACTCAAATAAAAAGGAGGTACTTCTTCATTTTCTAAATTTTCAACTTTCGACCCAAATGAAATAGTAGGATTATCATCATTCAATTCCAAAATATCAGATTGCAATTCTCCTTGACCTTTGACCATTTTTGTTATGGTATTTCTATATTCATTGTTTCTCAACAACTCATTAAATGGAACAGAGATTTTTAACTTTGAAAGCTCATTTTGCAAATTGAAACTAGAACCAACTCTTTCTACATCAATTGGGGTTACTTGCTTCATTCCTTTGTTTCTTTGTATCTCATTCTCAACTTCTTTATTTACAACATACTCTTTTTGCATTTCTTTTCCTCTTTCTTCATTTAGAGAACTAGTGGAAGGATGATTTGGATTTGCCTTCCCTTTATTTATAAAGACTTCTCTGTTTCTCAATCTGATCTTCCTCTGTACATCATCCATAGCATGCAGATAACCTCTTTGATATTGTTCTGTCTCCCTTTCAAATTCTTCATTCCCATCTTCTTGTACAAACATATTATGTTCCTCTTCAGTAAGATATATCTTTGAATCTAGTTCTCCAAAAAGATGAATTTCATTTTCAGTAGGGTCTTCTTCATCAGCGACATAATTCTCAGGAAACGGTGGTCGAATTTGCTATTCTTCTTGATTTCTTGGGTTTCTCATGTCTCTTTGCCTATTTTGTGGAAGAATAGGAGGATTTGGTCTTCTAAAATTAGGATTCCTGATTTGTGGATCGACTTGTTCTCTGTTGAACACCCTATTATCCATAGTCAATCTGTCCATCAACTTCTCCATCGTCTTCAACATCATTTCAAATTTGATATCAGTGGTAGAAGAAGAAGTAGAGGGTGAATTTTCTTCCTTTTTCCTCCTATCAATGTCTCTGTGTTTCATTTTTCCACTTGCCATCATATTCGCTTCCACTTCTAAAGCATCTGTAAACATTGTAGCAAGAGTTGCTGATTTTCTTTCTCTCAATGAAAATGCAAAGTCATTATCAAAGGCTCCAGCATAATGCAGTTTAGCAGCGGCTGTAGAAGGTTTTATGTCTTCTGGATCAGAATTATAAACCCTCATAAACCTGCTTGAAAATTCATGAACAGATTCAAAACCCCCCTTTTTGAGACTATTATATTAAGACAAGAGCTACAAAGGATTCTGTTTGTCATCCCATCTATCTAGGAATGCATTCTGGAAAGCTTGGAAATTCAATATAGATCCATCTGGCAAGTCTTTAAACCATTTCTTTTCCTCACCTGATAAACTTTGAGCAAATAACCACATTTTAACATCTGCATAATCAACTTCTTCCAAGTCAACAAAATCTTCAAACTTAGCCACATGTTGCTTTGCGGTTATGTCACCTTCTCCATCAAATAAGGAAATTCTTTGGGAGTAATTTTGAGGAAGGTCATGTAATAAAGTAGGCAAACGCAAGGGAGCAAATCTGGCTGCCATTAGTCTAGGTGGATTCAGAGGAACTGAAGACTTTTCAGTGTTTTGAACAGCAAGTGGTTCAACTTTTGCAGACTGTTGTAAATCTCTCCAAAGGGAATCCAACAAATAAGATTCTAATCTACGAGAATTAAATTCAGTATTTTTAAGATCAGACTCAGACTTAGTTTTCAACAAACTCCTTCTGACATTAACTTCCCATTCCGGATCAAAAATATTAGGAGAATCTTGAGAAGATGATGCACCAAACAAAGGAAAATCTATTTTTTTTTAATCCTTTTTCTTAAATAATCTTTCTGGATCTTCCAAACTCTTTAAAATTTTAGTATCAGAATTACCTCGTGTGTGTCTCCTCGAATCCAGAATGACTTTTTAAAATTTGAAAAATTTTACAATGGAATCGCCAGGGCAAATATACAACCTTCTCTACTGACAAAAATTCTCGTTTTCCCACAGAAATCTTTTCCTGGTCTTCAAACTCTGTCGTTCTTCCTAGGGAATATTTGCACTTTCGTTCCCTGGCAACGATGCCAATTTGTTAACACTCAGAATGTACCCAGGTTGCAAAGGTAAATTCCAAAGGTAACAGCAAAAACCACTTCAGAAAGAAACTGGCTTTCCTTTCTAGAGAGGGATCTCTCAAATATAAATTTAACAAGGCCAAATACAAAATCAACACTTGAAAATCATATAGATGGTTGAAATGATACACATAATCATTGGGAAATGGAGTCACATATACATAAAGGTATCACAAAATTGCATGCATGAGATTTTATCAAAGGCAAGATAACCACTTAATTACAGTCATTCATCGAGTTCAGGTGGAAAGGAAGAAATAATGAACAGTACATCAATATAGAGCATCAAAAGATGAGTTCCATATTAACTTTAGTAGAAACATTTATGAAATATCTGAACAATAGTTAGAGCATAACAAGTATGAATTCCAACCATTCAATACTATGCTTCAGATACGAGGAAAACAAAATGGAATGCAACACTGGAAAAACGATCACAAAGGAAAGAAAATACAGACTGTAATGTAAATAGCACAAGAATCTCTAATAACCCACACGCCTTCAACTTTGTTATTTCAAAAATTATATGTCTTCAAAAAACATTCATCAACAAATGGGTTCCAACCCCCATTACATAAAGTAAATGCAAATATATACATAAATGATTTCTTCTCCCAAGAAGATTTAATAACTGAATAATCTGCTTAATCAAAGTCTTTGTAACTATATCCCTAACAACTAGGAATAAACTACTTGCTTTGATCCTGATAACATATCATGTAATTAAAATCAACTCGGTAACAACAAGGCTCGAACAAGCAGCTCCATAGCGCGCAACACCTGTTTTCACGGATGAAGAATATACTTTGTTTTTCCAAATCTTTCCACGACTCTCCATTGTTCTACGCTTGGGATATCGTACTCAATCATTTCCCGAATAGATACTTCTAGATCCACATAGGTTTCATAAGACATAGTAGGCAGCCCTCCTCTGACGATCAGAAATTACTGCAATATCTCGAAGTCTTCTGTTAATTTGTCCACGATGACCTTTCCCGTCAGCCCCTTTACCAAATGATCAAACTTAGAGTGATCCATATGGCTTTGTGCTAGCAGGCTATGATAATGTTCTTAAGAGAGAAGTCACCCTTCTTTGTCCCAAAAAGAAGGAAGGCCATATTCAAACAATTCTTTAAAAGCATGCCCGAAATCATTAATACGCGAGGTCATCTCATCAGCTTGATCTTGTACTGTCTTCATAAGATGATGTTTGTGAATAAACCTTTTTGACCACAGTACCATTGCCACTCTGTCTTTGATTCCTATATCTTGTAATTTTTGATAAGTTAATGAATTTAAGAAATTCAATGCATTCTGAGTTGTGCTTAAGGGTTTCCTCTCCATGGTCTCATTTACTAATTTCAATCTTTGATTGGCTAAATTAACCAATGTACTTTGATCATCAATGAAATTCAAATAATGTCTGAACTTAGTAATTTCCACAGACAATGTATCCCAGATTATGTGTTTAGCTCCCTGGAGAGGACCCTTTCCTGTATTCCTTTCTTTTAATTCATTAAGCTTCTTTTGTAATTGACCTTTATCCTGTAATATCTTATTCTTGTTTTTAGCCATTTTGGTTAGCTCAGATTTGATTTTCTCATTTTCTTCTTTTAATTCCCTTATCTCTACATCCTTCAAGTGGGCTTGTGACATGGGCACTAGTAAATCATCAACAGAGAAATCATTTAAAGGATTTTCAATATTTACAATAGTCAAATCTTCATCAGTAGGAGTCTGGCTCATTAGTTCTTCCATAATCTCTTTTTCATCATTTTGGTCTTTCTTCAACCTTGAAATTTGTGCTATTAACTCATTTTGCTCCGTTTCCCATTTGTTCTTTTCTTCTTGCAATTTCACAGTCTTGCCTTTGTACTCCATCATCTCCTGATGAATCTTATCCTTCTCCTCCTGCAATGCTAACAGCTCTGATGACTGAACATGTTTTGAACTCAGGATTTTCAATTTCTTCTTTAGTACTTGGAGGGCATTATCTTTTTCTTCTAAAAGTCTTCTAATGGCTTGGGTGTTCCCTGTTTCATCCCCTGAGCTTACGATATCTGCTTGCAATTTCTTTATTTGAATAGAATTTGCCTTGTTCTCAACTTTCTCGTGCTTTAATTGGACCTCTAATTTGTCAACCAAAACTTGTAACTTGTTAATTTTCACCATAGCATGCAATAAATATGAATAAATAATATCTCCTGTTTGTTTATGCAACTGTGTTTTATCGGGTACACTGATTTTGTCTAATCTCACTTCCATTTTGGCCACTTTCTTATCACTTACCATAGCTAGTTTTAGAGTATTTCTCTCTACGTCCCGAGTGGAAATCAGGGAAGTCTTTGGATTATTCAGACTTCTCACTTGTGGGAGTATATTTCTGGTTTCTTCTAGGGGCTGTCTCTGCTTTTGTACATAGCTGGTCATGAATTATTCTTTAGATTTAAAAACTGAACCTAATTCTGCATTATTTACACTTTCAAAAGAAAATTGATTCATCTGCACAGACTTTTTAGGAATCAAAGCTACCCTTTTCAACTCATCCGAAACTACTTCACTAGAAATTTTGTCATCTTGAGATGTTTTGGTCTTCTTATGTGAACTGTCTTCATCTATTTCCATACTTTCAATCTCATAAAAACTTCTTTTAATCAAAATATTAGAACTATCTGGCATTTGAGACACTGCAATTGATCCACTGCTTGTATTCTCATCAGATCCTGGAATTTCTACAAAGTAAAACAAATTGGCTACTTCCTTCAAACCCTCAACAACCTGGTGATCAAATGGTTTATTTTTATGCGCTTGTTTTCTTAGAGAAATTATATGATAAGGATCATAATTGACCCTTTGTTCCCTTTTGAAAATCCATATTTTCCAATAATTTCTCTACAAACACCAGGGCACCTTTGTTTTTAAAAATGAAGGAACCAACTTTGAGGGGGAATTTGATATTGGAGGATTTTTTGAAAGCCCCAAAATGTTCATTTTTTGCATGTAATCTCTATCTCATGTATTCCAATGCAAAGATCCTAGGGGTAAGGAAAGCAAGCAGCTTGTAACGCTCTCCAGTGAAACCGTATATTCTCAAGACTGTAAAGTCTTTATACAAGAACCAATCTCCAATCCTATCTTCAGATGACGATTGCATCATACTTTTCATTTCTTCCAACACTCTGGGCAATGCTTCATCAAACAACAACTTATATATTTTTGACATAATAGAATTTACAAATTCGAACATATTGATTTGCTTTGGCAAATCTGAAGAGAATATAGTACTCAAGAACTGCAATTCAGTTACATTCAAACATAATAACATGTTCAGCAAATATGATTGATACTTGAAAAATCTGACTTTTGAGAACTCGACCAATTGGATATGGATAGCCTCTACTAGATATTCATCCAAACTGAAAACATGGACCAGCTGGGACTCAAAACCAAGACTAATTGAACTCATTTTTAATAAGAAACCCAAGACAACTTCACTAACATGATAGTCATCATCTAGACCTAAAACCTGACAGACCAAAGACACAACCAATTGAACCTCCTCCTTGAAGATGTGAATACGATATGGAAAAAAGAGACCTTCTAGTGACTGACCTTCATTAAGAATGCTAGACAAGAATTTACATCGAACTTCAGTTTTACAACTTCTGTACACTTCAGCAAAAACAGACTCGTTTACAGACTCACGACTATCAGGGTAATTATCGGGCAAATTCAGGAATCCACGGATACCTTTTGCGTCAATTCTACACAATATTCTGGACGTGGAACGACTCACAATGACTCTCTCAGAAGATGAATAATTACTTGCACACCACTCGGTGAATTCAGGAAAGTGTAGGGTCTGCTCAATGGAAAAATAATACAGAAACTACTTACAGGAATTTAAAATGTCATTTCCCTACAAATTATATCGCCACAATCTTTCTTTAATAATCGATACATTTCCCACAGATAGGAATGGGTCATATACGCCTCTATCTCTATCAACCAAGAATTCTTCTCTTTCATCCAGAATTCGGTTAAGACCTTCTAACCCTTTCTCTTTATCCATAATAGAAAAATGATGGTAATTCTGTGAATAAAGCTCGAGTATTTGAGACTTACCTGTGACTGTAATTGCATATACCCGAAGTTGACTGTGAAAGGGTGGTGGGCGGTCCTTTTCATTCGTCCCGGCATGTACAATAAAAAATGATTCTTCAAATAAGTCAACTTCACTTTATATAGAAGTCCATTCCGGAGACTCCTTTTAGTGGTTTTGCTTAAACCATTTTTCTCCGCGGAATGTACCACAAGCTGCCACGTGCACCACGGTTTTAATTCCGCTACCACTTTTCTACTCCAACCGTCGTGCAACTCTATCCTCTGGATCTGATGATGACCGTTGATGAATTTTCACTTTATTTTCAAGCCGTTGGATTAACTTACACGTACACATTCTGCTGAGCCTTTTTGTTTTTAACAATGCACAACTTTATGGAGCGGACTTCTTATCAACCATAGATTTTGCCGACCCAATTTCATGACCGTCGATCTTCGCACCCTATTAACTATCTCCTCATGCCCTTATCTCCCGTGCATCTTCATAGAGCGGATCTATTATAAACCATCGATCTTCACCTCCTCGTTCTATACCATTGGATTATGCGATGATTTCATCGTTTATGCGCCCTTTTATCATACATTCACATTGTTATATTTAACCAAAGTTCAAACAACCATCATTTCTCTTCACCATGCTTCCTTCGATACTCTGCTAGTTAGAGGTTGTTAACACCCACATTAAACATGCAAACCACTTAAGCCAACCAAAATCGGTTCATGACACTGAGCGAACCCATTAAAATCTATTAATTTACATTAATTCAAAATATTTGTAGTCTTTGAGGACATAAGCCCATGACTGCCTTAACCATGGGAAGTACTTGGGTTGAGCCGTGAAACTCATTGTGAGGAGTACCATGGGAACCCCAAAGTAGCTGGAACATTGAGAGGAACCGCCAAACGAAATGGGTAATGATCCCCATCGATTGACTAGCACTCCCGTGAGGAAAAAGGCAAGCGTTGTCTCCTGACAGTATTTGTGGCTGAGTGACCACCTGAAAACCAATAGGAAGCCACTGAAACCGGGGTCCATATCGTCATTACCAGATTACACCATTTGATTTACCAACCAGACATAATTGATCCCCCATGCTCTTCTTCACTCCTAAGAGGTGATCCACCAGAGTTCGGGTCCTTAAACCAACACTGTCTAGACCATTCTTGACGACCCTCTACACCGTCAGAAGGCCACACAACCTCTGACTCAGACTCAGATTCATATCAATATGAGCCCAACTTACATACTGCACCATCTAGCCCCATGGCTGGTGCAAACCCAGATCCATCTTTTGGAATGATCATTGGCAGTGGACCTATGTCCATACCTCAAGTCAACACCAATACCCCTGCAGGTGGTCCTAGTACTTCCATGCAGACTGTCCTAACTTAGCTGCCTCCACCTGTACCTACCATTCAAACGGTTCCACCTGTTATACTTGGGGGCAGTGGCCCTTCCACTCACACTGTCCCACTTGTCATACTTGGGGGCAGTGTCCCTTCCACTCACACTATCCCACTTGTCATACCTGGGGGAAGTGGCCCATCCACAACCGTGCCACAAGTACCCCCAGTCATGCAGGGACATCATATTCTCATGAACCCCACTACCATTGCAGGTCCTTCCCATATCAACCTTTGGTCCAACCTACCTTTCATGGCACGCCTTAACTTGTCTAACTTGGACAGCTTAACCAATGACCCTATTTGTTATCAAACCTTTTGGCCTCCCATGCCAACCAAGCTCCCCTCAGACATTCCCAAGTTTGAAGGGAAGGTAGGGGAGTGCCCCCAAAACCATATAATGATGTTTCACCTATGGTGCTCATCAAACAACATCGTAGATGATTCGATTTGACTCAGGATTTTCCAACGCACCCTCACAGGTGCTACAACCAAGTGGTACATTGAGCTACCTCAAGCCAAGTACCAAGACTTTAACTCCTTGGCCTTTATGTTTCTGCAATATTTCCAAATCCCCGTCAGAAATGATGAAGGGGTGGAAATCTTACGATCTTGTCACCAAAACACTACGACCCACATAACCGACCACATCCATGAGTGGCGACAACGTCACAGCTTGTGCAAGATCAAGCTTGATGAGAGGATCTTCCTTGATTGGTTCTTAAAAACATTGCTGCCACCCATAGCCAAGGACGTCGCCTCCGAACGTTCCCAAATAGAGGAAGAGGCCATCCTAAAAGCCCAATAGTTTGACCTCATTTACGCATAGTCGAGATACCTCTATACCATCATTCCATACGCTCCCTGGGCAGGCACCTCCTAACGAGATGCGCCAGGGGAATCTCATGCCGTAGATGGCATCATAGGCTCTGTTTCCCACCAAACACAACATCACACGGCACCACCCATGATGCCTTCACACCCGAGAAGCACCCCTAGTGTTTCCTACCCAAACCAAGCTCTTGATTATTCAAGAATGATATCTCAATCTGGAGCTACAACCTCCTATACA
The DNA here is from genome assembly GCA_001517045.1 of Pseudotsuga menziesii. Taxonomy (NCBI): domain Eukaryota; kingdom Viridiplantae; phylum Streptophyta; class Pinopsida; order Pinales; family Pinaceae; genus Pseudotsuga; species Pseudotsuga menziesii. Next base: position 274,568 of record LPNX010170474.1, read on the forward strand.
CAACCTGCACCACAACAGTAGGCCCATGCACCTTGCTGGCCAGCACAACAATATTAAGGACAAATGATCAGATTTGTGGCACCTCCAGCCCCCCAATTTTACTAGGCACCACCAATGCAAGCTGCTTAAGCCCCCGTACCAGCCCCGTCGACACCTCTGGGACAAGTGTTTGCTCAGCAGAATCATCCCAACCCACCTTCCCCTAACAACCAATAGGGACAAGGTAGAAATAACCAAGCTAGGAATCGGGGTAACAACCAAACCCAAAGAGGAAACCAACAACCTAACCCCCCCCATCGCAATGCCACCAACCCGCCAGCGCAAAATCCCCAACAACCCAATCTGCCTCAACCGAACGCCCCATTACGGACCAACAAACCATGCGAGTTGTGCAATGTCTATGTGCACTACACCCATGAATGTCCACTTATGGGACGCACCAAAAGAATCCTCCATGATGAAGCCCAGCAAGGAAACATGAGTACACTAGAACCCATTACAAGTCCAAGGATTGGTAGCAACCGCACCCTTTCCCCAAATCGCTCCCACAACCCACCCTACTCCACATCCCACGGAGACAGGAGTACACCAACTGCTAGTAGTTACAGCGGAGGAGATTAACTTGCAGAACAGGTGGAACCAATACGGATCCGGTACTAAAACCCCTGACATAGCAGCAACATCCACATCCTACATTGCCAATGCTCCTCTTCAACTTCCTCCTCCCCCCCCCCTTGTAGGCCCGTGTCTCCCCTTCAGGCGCCTCGCCAACAACACTACCGCAAGGGCGGTAGTTAACTATAGTATCGTCGATGACTTGGCCCAATCACCTACGACCATGTCGGTTCTTGAAGTATTCAAAACGTACCCAACACAACGAAAAGCCTTGCTGGCCGCCCTTGGTGTTGTAAACCCCTCCGACTCCAGATTAATCACATTTGATTTGGATTAAGGAGAACCAAGAATGCCATCGACCACAGCCTTCCAGATCCTGGTGTCAATTTGGAATTTGGTTGTGCATTGCTGCATCATTGATGAGGAGGCATCCACTTGCGTCATGTCAACCTTGGTTTGGAAGAAACTCAGGTCCCCCATCTTGCAGCTGTCCACCACCACATTGCGTGCCTATGATGGCCATCCCACTAGATCCCAAGGCATCCTCCCACACGTCCCCATCTCTTTGGGTGGGAAGACTGTCCTAATTGACATAGAATTCATCAATGCTCAGTTAGACTATAACCTTCTTCTAGGACATAGATATATGTACGTAATGCGAGTTGTGGTATCTAACATCTTCCCTTAAATGATGCTCCCTCACAATGGGAAAATCGTGATTGTCGACCAGTTGACTTACCATGATCCACAAGCGCCAACAGCACCAGCTAACATTATTCCTACTATCAACACCACAATCGACAACCCCACCACCCCCATCATGCTGAATGTAAGCCCAGGGTTGTTCGCTGACACCTCTATGATGACTTCCTTCCCCTTAGTATTACCACCATCTCCGCCAAATGATACTGCGCATTTGTGCATGCTGTCATCGACCACTACTACACCACAACTCCATCCGCAGCCGCAACCCCATCCGCAACTGCAATACCATCAACAACCGCAACCTCATCAGCAGCCACAACCTCATCCATAGTCGCAAAATCATGCACAGCCACAACATCATGCACAACTGTAACCACCAACACATCCCCAAATGTACTCACTAGGGCAATACTTGGGTTCCTCCCCAGTCCACACAATTCCCTTCCTATTTCCTCCGCCTGACATCATGAGTAATCCTGTTATGGCTACCTTAAACTTACCCAACTTTACATTGGGGATCCCCGTATGGTATCTTGACCCGCTTGCTCAACGTCCTATTATCACTCAAAATATACCTAAGGTTGTGGAAGGCAATCTCAAGGTAACAACAAAACCAATTTTAGAAAGAAGCTGGCTTTTCTTTCCAGAGAGGGATGTCTCGAATAAGGATTTAACAAGGCCAGATATATGAATCAACATTTTTAAGATATGTAGATTGTTGAAATGAAACATATAACCATTGGGATATGGAGTCAAAACAGATGAAGATAATACAAAGCTGCCTACTTAGAACCTCAACAAAGGAAAGATAATTATTCAGTTACAGTCATTCATTGATTATCGGGAGATAGGAAAGAAACATGAACAGTCCATTAATACAGAGCATCACAAGATGAATTCCATATCAACTTTAGAAGAAAGATTTGTGGATATCTGAAACAATAGCTAGAGCATAACATGTATGAATTCTGAAACTATTACACACTAAGTTCAAACATGAAAGAAATTAGAATGGAAGGTAAACACTTAGAAAACATTCACAGGGAAAGAAAGTACAGACTGTAACATAAACAATACATGAATATTTGAATATAAACCAACATTCGGCTCTGTAATTTTATTCAAAAAGGTTCTCACAAAACATAAGTCCAATCTTACAGGTTCCAACCCCCGATAGATTAGTAAAATTCAAATATATACACAATAGTTTCTTCCAAGTATGTCGAAAACCAACTAACTGCTAATCATAAGTTCTTGTAACTATTTCCCTAATAACTAGGAAGAATAATTACATGCTTTTGTTTGAAATAATGGTTTTTCTTGATTATAGCAAATCCACAACTGCAAGGTACCACGAACAAACAACTTCCTGAGAGCACAACACCTGTCCTTATGAATGTAATATGTATTTGGTTTTCCCAAATTTCTCCACAATATTCCATTGTTCCAAATTTAGAATGTCGTACTCCGTCATTTCTCTTATAGACACCTCTAAATCCACATAGGATTCATAAGACACAGGTGGTAATCCTTTTTTAGTAACTAAAAACTGGTCCAATTCAAAATCTTTCGTCAACTTTTCAACAATGACTTTTCCAGTTAATCCTTTGACTAAATCCTCAAACTTACAAGGATCCATGCGATTATGTACCAACAGGCTATGATATTGTTCCTGAGAAAATATCCGTCCTTTGTCATCCCAAAAAGAAGAGAGACCATCAACAAATAATTTTTGAAAAGTCGTCTTGAAATCTTTGACTTGAGAAGACATCTGGTTTGATTTTTCCTACACAACTTTCATAAGTTGATGGTTACCAATAAACTTCTTTTCCCACAATATAACAGCTACCCTATCCTTGATCCCAATATCATGCAGATCTTTATATGTCAGAGAATTAAAAAAATTAATAGCATTATGAGTAGTGTCCAGAGATTTATTTTCCATGGTTTCATTTACTAATTTTAGTCTCTGAGCTGTCAAATTTACTAATGCACTTTCATCATTGATGAAATTTAAATAATGTCTGATTTGGTAATTTCTACAGACAAGGTATCCCAGATCAAATGTTTAGCTCCCTGCAAAGGAGCTTTTCCTGTGTTTCTCTCTCTCAGTTCATTGAATTTTTTCTGAAATTGGTTCTTTTCATTCCAAGATTTATTCTTTTCTTCAATACTTTTAGCCAATTCCAACTTAATCTTTTTATTCTCGTCCTTTAACCCTTTAATCTCCACTTCCTTCAAACTTACTTGAAACATGGGAACTAGCAAATCATCTACAGAAAATTCATTTACTGGTTCTTTGACATTAACAAGGGGTTCTTCTGTATCAATGAAAGGTTGATTCATTAATTCCTCCATTTCTTCATTTTGACTTTTACTCAACCTTGTAACCTGAGTTATCAAATCAACTTTTTTTGTTTCCCATTTGTTCTCCTCCTCCTGCATCTTCAATAATTTCCCTTTGTATTCCATCATTTCCTGGTAAACCTTTTCTTTTTCTTCTTGTAGTGCAATCAATTATGAAGACTGAACATGTTGAGTGTTAGGGACCTTGAGCTTCTTTTTCAACAATTGAATAGTATTATCTTTCTCTTCCAGAATCTTTTTTGTTGCTTGCACACTGTTTGGTTCAATCCCTAAACTTATGATATCTCCTTGTAGTTTCTTTATTTGAATCAAATTAGCTTTATTTTCAACTTTTTCATGTTTTAACTGAACTTCCATTTTATCCACAAGAGATTGCAATTTGGTAACTTTCACAGTAGCATGTAGAAAATCAGAATAGATGAAATCTCCAGTTTGTTTGTGAAGCTGTATTTTATCAGGGACACTAATTTTATCCAATTTTACCTCCATCTCAGACACCTTTTTGTCACTCACCACAACAAATTTCAAGGTATTTCTCTCTACATCTCGAGTAGAAACCAATGCAGTTTTTTTATTAATTAACTTTCTAACTCGAGGAAGCAAATTTTTAGTTTCATCCAATGACTGCATCTCCTTATCAGCATAACTTGACATCAGATCTGTCTTAGACTTGTACAGAGAGCTAGATTCTATTTTACCTTCATCTTCAAAAGAATATTGTTGCATTTGTATAGATTTTTTTCTGAAACAAAACCATTTTCTTTAAGTCTTCTAAACTTACTTCTTCTGAATTGATTAGTTCATTCTAAGGTTGCATTTTGATTTTTTTACTTGAAGTTTCTTCATCCATGTCCACACAACCTGTTTCAGAGAGAGTCCTTTTATTAATAACACCAGAATTAACAGACATTTGAACTGTTAAAGCCAACTTATCTCTCTTATCTTCATTAGTTTCTGTCATCTCTTCTTCATAACCTCTGGATCTTCTTCAAAAATAAAAAGATTAGCCATTTTATTTAATCCTTCAATGACTTGATGATCAAACGATTTGTTTTTTTTCAATTGCCTTCTCTGAGAAATAATCTGATGCGGGTCATAATTCATTTTTTCTTCTTTCTGAAAGTCCATAACTTCCAATAATTTTTCAACAACCAACAAAGCACTTTTATTTTTGAAGATGAAAGGACCAACCTTTAGAGGGAATTTTACATCAGAAGATTTCTTGAATGCTTCTAAGTGTTCCTCTTCTGCACACAACCTTTGTCTAATAAATTCTAATGCAAACACTCTTGGTGTTAAGAAGGCAGGTAACTTGTATGGTTCTCTAGTAAACCCATACACTCTTATAACAGTAAATTCCTTGTGTAAAAACCAATCCCCTGTTCTACCCTATGAAGAAGATTGCAACATGACTCTCATGTCTTCCAATACTCTAGGTAAGACCTCATCAAAAATCATTTTATATACCTCAGCCATGATCGTATTCACAAATTCGAACATGCTGATCTGCTTTGGAAGGTCCGAAGAAAACATTGTAGATAGAAACTGTAGCTCTGACACATTTGAACACAATAACATGTTCAACAAATGATATTGGTACCTGAAAAACCTAACCTTGGGAAACTCAACTAACTAGGTATGGATTGCTTCACCTAAAAACTCATCAAAATTGAAACGACGGACTAAATTGGATTCAGGGTCGGTCGAGCCTATACTCAACAAAAAACCCAAAATGACTTCACTCACATGTTTATCATTATCCAGACCCAAAACTTGACTGACCACTGACATGACTAATTGAACTTCATCTCTGAAAATACTGACATTGTATGGAAAAAACAAACCTTCTAATGATTGACCGACTTTTAAAATACTAGACAAGAACTGACATCTAATTTCAGTTTCGCAATTTTTGTACAATTCAATCAGAACTTTTTCATTGAAAGACTCAGGACTTATGAGGAAATTATCAGGATGACTTAACACTTCGTGAACAGATTTCACGTCAACTCTATAGAGAATTTTCGAAGTTGCACAATTCATAACAACCCTTTCAAAAGATGAATAATTGTTTGCACACCACTCGACGAACTCAGGGAAGGGTAAAGTTTGTTTGACAACAAAGTAATACAGGATCTAATTACATACATTTAATTAGGACATCGTTTCTCTGTAACCTATACTGCCATAGACGTTCCTTTGAAACAGAGACATTGCATATCGACATAATTGGGTCAAAAACATTCCCTTCCCTTCAATAACTGCTTCTTCTCTTTCATCTAAAACCCTGCATAATACCCCAAACTCTGATCTTTTTCCATAATAAGCAACGACAATAAGTCTTCAACAAGAATCTTGGAGTTTAGGCTTACCTGGTAGCTGACACATGCGAAGGAATTGGCTTTCAGAAAAGATGGCGCACTGTCTCTACTTCTATTCACCTGCAACGTGCAAACAAAAATAACTTTTACCTTGGTCAACTCACCTTTATATGACGGATAATGGTTCCAGTGCTTCCAATAAGTTGTTTTTTCTTTACCACTTTTCCTAGTGAAATTTACTAAAGAATGACACGTGGAAAGCGATTTGAATTCTGCTACCACTCATCTGTTTTAATTGTCTCACAAGTTCGGGCTCCGAATTAGATTATGGCCGTTGATCAAATTACATCTTTCATCTGAACCGTTAGATCAAGCCCCTTCTACGCAATCTGCCAACCTTTATCATCATTTAACCTGGCATCTTTATACTACAGATTAACTTATGGCCATAGATTTAATCCATGTTATCTCTTGACCGTCGATCCTATTAACTCAATAACTCATTCCTCTATCTGCCAAAATCTTCGCTCTCGTACAACATTTCCCAGCAGGTCATTTTACGACCGTAGATCCACACGATCACAAATATTTTGGTCATATTTTTACCAATTTTTTAATTTATCCCTTATTATTTCTTGGTCTTATCTTCCTTCAATTTCTCATCATAGAAGGTGCTAACAACTAGCTCCAACTGAGGATGATATCCTCCCTGTGAGGTATCAAAGAACTCGTAGCCTAGGTGCCTGTTTCTGACTTTTGTACCCAAAACTCCAAATTTTTTATTTTTCAGATATGTATTTTCTTTTTAAATAAAGAAAATGGCTACCCCTCAAGATCTTAGGGCCTTCACTCCGGGCTTCAAATCTATTTGGTTCGCCATCTGTACTGCTTTCAGGAACAAATAAATATTTACAAACTATGGTACAAAAATTACCTTCCGCTTTAGGACAAGTAATGCTTTAAAAATATTCCATTAACAGGGCCACTATCCAGCAAAACCCCATTTTGATGCTCTAGAATGAATTCATTCTCTCCTCTGTGACCTACAATAACATAAGGACCTACCCACATGTGGTCAAATTTTCCATGTTTGTCTTCCCTCGGAGCATCCCACTTTAATACCAGGTCATCAATTTGGAACTGTTCTTCTTTCACCCTTCTATCAAAGGTGTTTTTCATTTTTTCCTAATGTATTTGCACTTTATTATAAGCTTTATTCCTTTTCTCATCCAATTCGATAATTTGGTTTATCCTTCTCTACATATGGTTCGGCTCGTCCTACTGTTCCTGTAAAAACCTCATAACTGGTACACCCAACGATGTTGGAAAAATGACTTCAGTTCCATATACCAATTGAAAAGGAGACATTCCAATTGCCCTTTTAGTGCTAATTCTATCATCCCACAACGCATACTTAAGCTTGGTGTGCCAAGCCCTTTTGTTCTCTTCTAATAACTTCGTGATGATTCTTACCAGACTTTTATTAGAAGACTCTGCCAGTACATTTCCCTGTGGATAGTAAGTAGTTGAATGGTTAAGACTGATGTGATATTTATGACAAAAATTAATCATCTTTTTGGAATTAAAAGCTGCTACATTATCAGTCACAATTATTCTGGGACAACCAAACCTAGACAATACATTTTCTTCAAGAAAATCCATGATCACTGTCTCAATATCTCTCCTGGTAGGTATTGCTTCAATCCACTTTGTGAAATAGTCTGTCGCTATTAAAATCCACTTATGTTGTCCTAAATAATTTGGGTTTATTTCTCCAATAAAATCCAATCCCCACTGCTGAAAAGGAGCTTCTACTGTTATTGGATTAAGAGGAAGTGGAATTAATTTTCTCCTACCATAAAAAATATGACATTGGTGACATGTACTAGTCTCTTTGTATACGTCTGAAAATAATGAAGGCCAATAAAAACTGGCTCTCAAAATTTTGTTTGATGTCACTTTCCAAGAGTGATGTCCTCCACAATATCCTTTATGAAATTCCTTCACCATTTTTTGGGCTTCATTTTCCAAAAGACAATTAATTAACACACCACCAGGGTCCTTCCAGTAAAGATACTATTTTAAAATACATAATTTAGCAGTTTTCAATTTCACAGATCTTGCTCTAGTTTTACTTAATCTTGCAGGAGCTTGTAAGTTTTGCAGAACATGAACAATATCAGAATACCATGGAGATGTAGCAAAATAAATCATCACCTCCACCCCTGTGTCCAATTGATTAGATTGACTAGATAAGAAATTAAGTTGTAAGGCTTCACAATTTGAATCTGTCAACATTTTTGCAATTCCTTGTCCTTTAATCAACTTAGTGGGCCTAATTTCTATATCATACTCCAATAATGTTGCAATCCATTTCGCTCTTCTTCCTTCTGGATCAGGTTGTGTAAGAATTCCTTTCACCACACTAGTTGAAACATAAGCAATTATATGCGAATGAAGAATATATACCCTGAAATATTTCAAAGCCTTAACCAAAGCGTATGCCTGCTTCTCCATAATATCATATTTTAATTCTCCATCTCTCAACATCTTACTGAAAAAGGATATAGGTTGTTCCATATTCTCATTATTTTTTGTAGCAATACAGCAGCAATAGTATGTTTCGACGCATATGAAAATATTAAGAAATATTTATTGAAATCTGGACTTACCAGCACGGGAGCTTATGAAATAGCATGTTTTATTTCTTTAAAAGATTTCTTAGCCTCTGCTATCCACTTTATTTCATGATCCTTTCTCAGCATATTAGTGATATTCATTAGTATTTCAGCAAAACTGGGAATAAATCTTCTCAAGAAATTTACTTGCCCAAGGAATGATTGTATTTCCTTTTTGATTCTTGGTTCTCCCACCTTCAAAATTACATTGATTCTGTCCAGATCAATCTTTATTCCATCCTTTGAGATAATGTGACCCAATAACTTCCCTTCATCTAATGCAAAATTTGATTTTTTTGGATTCAATGATATACCAAATTATTTGCATTTTATAAAGACTTTTTCCAAATGGTGAATATGCTCCCTGTCATATTTTGAGTATACAGTGATATCATCCATATAAATTACCACAAATTTACCTATTTCTCTCACAAAAGCAATGTCCATGGCACACTGGAAAGTAGTCCCTGCATTCATCAAACCAAAAGGAATCTTCGCATACATAAATGTGCCCCATGGTGTGGTAAAAGCAGTCTTTTCTTGATCTTTAGGCAACAATTTGATCTGATTGTACCCTGAAAAAACTATCCATGGTTGAAATTCTTTTTGATCCGACCACTTTCTGTAGAATATGATCCATTTTTGGTAAGGGATAATATCCTTCATTGAGACTTTATTTAAATTCCTGAAATCTATACAAATCCTTATCTCTCCGTTCTTTTTTTTGATAGGAACTAGATTATCGACCCACCTTGAAAATCTCAAAGTCACAATAGTCTTGGCATCAAACAATTTCTTGATTTCTTTCTCAATAACCGGCAACAGCTTTGGATTTATCCTTCTGAGTTTCTGCCCAAAATATTTTTCTCCAAGTATGATTGGAATAGTATGTTGTATTATTGAAGTATCATATTCCTTGAGATCCTCATAACTCCAAGCAAATACATCGGCATATTTCTTCATTAAGTTCACATACTCTTCTTTCTCTTTGGAAGGAAGATTTTTAGACAGCTTCAGAATCCTCGGATTTTCTTCAGTGCCAATATTTTTATCTTCAACAACATTGTCAGCAAGTTTCAGTTTTGGATCCTTTGCAACATCATTTTTATCAAAAATATTCTCTAAGGGGATCAAACCTCTTGGGATAAAATTAATTTTCAATTGAATTATATCTTTTCCTCCTAGAATTCCCTTTAATTTTTTAGTATTAACCATTTCTTCTTCACTTTCTCCAGCATCTTGGAGATTTTCACAACTATCATTTTCACCATCAATATGAGTGTTTACAAATTCACCATACAATTCTAAAAATATTTTTATTTGCATATAATCTTCAAATACCTGCAATTATTTAGAATTGTCTGGTATGGAAGGTCTATTCACAATGTCAACTTGGTATTCTCTTTGACCAACATTGGGAGTTTTAAATTTACCAGCAACAATTGCAAGATAATTAGCTATTGTGTTTTCATATCTAGGAACCACTTTAATTGTATGCTCTGTAAAATAGTTACCAAACATGTCCCATACTTCATTTCTATAAGCCCTCATCCTGGGATGTCTGGTTTGATAACTATCATTCACCTGGTTTATTACAAGCTTTAAATCTCCCAAAACTCGTATCCTTTGTGTTCCCAAATCCTTCAATGCATGCAGCCCAAGTAACAAAGCTTCATACTCAACTACATTATTTGAGCATACAGATATTAATTTATACGATAAAGCTTTAAAATCCATGATAGGAGAAATTATATATACACCAGCACCAACACCAAATTTTTCCACAGACACATCAAAATACATGGTCCACAATCCTTTTTTTTTTTTTTTTTTTTTTTTTTTCTGTTTCTTTTCCAAATCATCTTGTTCCTTTACCACTTCTTTATCTTCTGCAGATTTAGTTTGCAATGGAGACTCTAGACCACATGGAACAGTATCATTGAAGAAAATAGAAGATCCTAATTCAGTATCAACAACATATATATGATGAACGTCCGGTATATCTTGGCTGCTTACTACATAAGGTGTTCTCTTCTCACTGTATAACCTTCTATTCCCATTTTGGACAAGAATAATAGCGTATGACATGTCCATTTGTAAACTTCCTTTTAACTTTGAGGTCCAAGATCTTGATAACAATACTCCAAATTTTGGTGGGATATCTGCTACAACAACATCCATCACTACTGTTTTGGCTGGAAATTTAGTCAAAGACACCACCATATCTTTAATCAAACCAAAACACTTCACCCTCCTAGAATCAAAGGAATACAAATCTTTATATGGCCTCGTAATTTCCAACTCCAAACTTTCTACCACTCCTTTAGGCATTATATTATGTGATGTACCTAAGTCTAACATGACATTATGTATAACCATATCATGCACATTCAAACTCAAATAAAAAGGAGGAACCTCTTCATCATCCATATTTTCAACTTTTGGCCCAAATGAAATAATAGGATTATCATCTGTGAATTCTAAAATGTCTGATTGAAATTCTCCTTGACCTTTAACCATTCTTGTTATTGTATCCCTGTATTCATTATTTCTCAACAACTCATTAAAAGGAACATAAATCTTCAACTTTGAAAGTTCATTCTGCAAATTGAAAATAGAAGTAACTTTTTCTACATCCACTGGTGCCGTTTGTTTCATTTCTTTTGTTTTTTCTGTTTTATCCTCAACTTCTTTATTCACAACATGATCTTTTTGTTTTTCATTTTTTTATGTATTTAATGAACTAGTGGAAGGCTGATTTGAATTTAGCCTCCCTTTATTTACAACAACATCTCTATTTCTCAACTTAATATTCCTCTGTACATCATCTATAGCATGCAAATAACCTCTCTGATACTGCTCTGATTCCATCTCAAAATCATTATTATCATCTTCCTGCGCAAACATATGATGTTATTCCTCAGTAAGGTATATCTCAGAATCCAATTCCCCCAAAAGATAAATTTCATTTTCAGTAGGCTCTTCTTCATCTGCAACATAATTCTTAGGGAAAGGTGGTCGAATCTGTTGTTCTTCCTGATTCCTTGGATTTCTCATATCTCTTTGCCTATTTTGGGGAGGTATAGGAGGATTTGGCCTTCTGAAATTTGGATTTGTGATTTGGGGTTCATCCTGTTCTCTGTTTAATTATCTATTGTCCATAGTCAACCTATCCATCAACTTCTCCATTGTTTTTAACATCATTTCAAATTTAATATCATTGGCAGAAGAAGAAGTAGAAGGCATGTTTTCTTCTCTAACTTTCCTCCTATCAACATCTACTTTCTGCTTCATTTTTCCACTTGCCATCATATTTGCTTCCACTTCTAAAGCATCTGTGAATGTAGTAGTAAGACTCACTGACTTTCTCTCCCTTAATGAAAATGCAAAGTCATTGTCAAAGGCCTCAGCATAATGAAGTTTTGCAGTAGCTGCAGAAGGCTTTATATCATCTGGGATTGAATTATAAACTCTCATAAACCTACTTGAAAATTCATGAACAGATTCAAAACCCCCTTTCTTAAGATTATTGTACTGGGACGAAGGTGCAAATCAGCCTTGGGGGAACGACAAATATTAGAAAAGATCAAGAAAAAGATTTCCATGGGCAAACATAAATTTTTGCGAGCAAAGAAGGTTGTACATTTGCCCTGGCGATTCCAGTTTAATTTCTATCAATATTTCAGAAGACATCTTGGCTTCAAATAGACATACACGAGGTAATTCTGATACTGAAGTTTTACAAAGTCTGGAAGATCTAGAAAATTTATTTAGAAAAAGAGGCAAAGAAAAAATAGATATTTCTCAGTTTGGTGCATCATCTTCTCAATATTTTCATAGCATACTTGATCAAGAATGGAAACTAATGTTGAAAAGGGCTTGTTGAAATCTAAATCTGAGTCTGATCTTAAAAATATTGAAATCAACCCTCGTAGATTAGAATCCTATTTACTTGATTCTCTTTGGAAAAATCTTCAACAGTCTGTGAAAATTGAAGAAAGACTTGTTGTTCAAAATTTTTGACCTAACATCACATTACCCATTCAAACTCCCCAAGTTAATCCAAATCCACCTAGACCAATGGTAGCTAGCTTTGCTCCTTTGCGTTTTCCTGCTGTATTGCATGACCTTCCCGAAAACTATTCCCAAATAATTTCTTTATTTGATGGAGAGGGAAGTATAACAACAAAACAACATGTGGAAAAATTTGAAGATTTTATTGACTTGGAGGAAGTTGATCATGTAGATGTTAAAATGATGTTGTTTGCTCAAAGTCTATTAGGGCAAGCAAAGAAATGGTTTAAATATTTTCCAGGTGCATCAATTCAGACATTTCAAGCTTTCCAGAATGCATTTTTAGAAAGATGGGATGATAAACAAATCCCTTTACAGCTTCTTTGCTAGTACAATAATTTTAAGAAAGGGGGTTTTGAATCTGTTCATGAATTTTCAAGTAGGTTTATGAGAGTTTATATTTCAATCCTAGATGATATACAACCTTCTGTAGTTGCTGCAAAACTTCATTATGTTTATACCTTTGACAATGAATTTGCATTTTCATTAAGGGAGAGAAAGTCAGTGAGTCTTGCTGCTATGTTCACAGATGCTTTACAAGTGGAAGCAAATATGATGGAAAGTGGAAAAATGAAGCAGAAAGTAGATGTTGATAGGAGGAAAGTTAGAGAAGAAAACATGCCTTCTACTTCTTCTTCTGCAAATGATATTAAATTTGAAATGATCTTAAAAACAATGGAGAAGTTAATGGATAGGTTGACTATGGACAATAGATCATTAAACATAGAACAGGATGAACCCCAAATCATAAATCCAAATTTCAAAAGGCCAAATCCTCCTATACCTCCAGAAAATAGGGAAAGAGATATGAGAAATCCAAGGAATCAAGAAGAACAACAGATTCGACCACCTTTCCCTGAGAATTATGTTGCAGATGAAGAAGAGCTTACTGAAAATGAAATTCATCTTTTTGGGGAATTGGATTCCGAGATATACCTTACTGAGGAAGAACACCATATGTTTGCACAGGAAGATGATAATAATGATTTTGAGAAGGAATCATAGCAGTATCAGAGAGGTAATTTTCCTGCTATAGATGATGTACATAGGAAGATTAAATTGAGAAATAGAGATGTTATTGTAAATAAAGGGAGGATAAATTCAAATCAGCCTTCCACTAGTTCATTAAATATAGAAAAAAAGAAATGAAAAACAAAAGATCTTGTTGTGAATAAAGAAGTTGAGAATAAAACAGAAAAAACGAAAGAAATGAAACAAACGGCACCAGTGGATGTAGAAAAATTTACTTCTATTTTCAATTTGCATAATGACCTTTCAAAGTTGAAGATTTTTGTTCCTTTTAATGAGTTGTTGAGAAATAATTAATACAAGGATACAATAACAAGAATGCATAAAGGTCAGAAAGAATTTCAATCAGACATTTTAGAATTGACAGATGATAATCCTACTATTTCATTTGGGCCAAAAGTTGAAAATATGGATGATGAAGAGGTTCCTCCTTTTTATTTGAGTTTGAATGTGCATGATATGGTTGTACATAATGCCATGTTAGACTCAGGTGAATCACATAATTTAATGCCTAAAGGAGTGGTAGAAAGTTTGGAGTTGGAAATTACGAGGCCATATAAAGATTTGTATTCCTTTGATTCTAGGAGGGTGAAGTGTCTTGGTTTGATTAAAGATATGGTAGTGTCTTTGACTAAATTTCCAGCCAAAATAGTAGTGATGGATGTTGTGGTAGCAGATATCCCACCAAAATTTGGAGTATTGTTATCAAGATCTTGGACCTCAAAGTTAAAAGGAAGTTTACAAATGGACATGTCATATGCTACTATTCCTTTCCAAAATGGGAATAGAAGGTTAAACAGTGGGAAGAGAACACCTTATGTAGTAAGCATCCAAGATAGACCGGACATTCATCATATATATGTTGTTGATACTGAATTAGGATATTCTATTTTCTTCAATGATATTGATCCATGTGATCTAGAGTCTCCATTGCAAACTAAATCTGCAGAAGATGAAGAAGTGGTAAAGGAACAAGATGCTTTGGAAAAGAAACAGAAAAAAGAAGGATTGTGGACCATGTATTTTGATGTGTCTGTGGAAAAATTTGGTGTTGGTGCTGGTGTATATATAATTTCTCCTATCAGGGATTTTAAAGCTTTATCGTATAAATTAAGATCTGTATGCTCAAATAATGTAGCTGAGTATGAAGCTTTGTTACTTGGGCTGCATGCATTTAAGGATTTGGGAGCACAAAGGATACGAATTTTGGGAGATCGAGAGCTTGTAATAAACCAGGTGAATGACAGTTATCAAACTAGACATCCTAGGATGAGGGCTTATAGAAATGAAGTATGGGACATGTTTGGTAACTATTTTACAGAGCATACAATTAAAGTGGTTCCTAGATATGAAAACACAATAGCTGGTTCTCTGGCAATTGCTGCTGGTAAATTTAAAACTCCCAATGTTGGTTAAAGAGAATACCAAGTTGACATTGTGAATAGACCTTCCATACAGACAATTCTAAATACTGGAAGGTATTTGAAGATGATATGCAAATAAAAATATTTTTAGAATTTTCTGGTGAATTTGTAAACACTCATATTGATGGTGAAAATGATAGTTGTGAAAATCTCCAAGATGCTAAAGAAAGTGAAGAAGAAATGGTTAATACTGAAAAATTAAAGGGAACTCTAGGAGGAAAAGATATAATTCAATTGAAAAGTAATTTTATCCCAAGAGGTTTGATCCCCTTAGAGAAGCTTTTTTATCAAAATGATGTTGCAAAGGATCCAAAAGTGAAACCTGCTAACAATGTTGTTGAAGATAAAAATGTTGGCACTGAAGAAAATCCAAGGATTGTGAAGCTCTCTAAAAATATGCCTGCCAAAGGGAAAGAAGAGTATGTGAACTTGAAGAAGAAATATGCTGATGTATTTGCTTGGAGTTATGAGGATCTCAAGGGATATGATACTTCAATAATACAACATACTATTCCAATCAAACCTGGAGAAAAACCTTTTAGGCAGAAACTCAGAAGGATAAATCCAAAGCTATTGCCGGTTATTGAGAAAGAAATCAAGAAATTGTTTGATGCCAAGATTATTGTGACTTTGAGAGTTTCAAGGTGGGTTGCTAATCTAGTTCCTGTCAGAAAAAAGAACGGAGAGATAAGGATTTGTATATATTTTAGGAATTTGAATAAAGTCTCAATGAAGGATAATTATCCCTTACCAAAAATGGATCATATTCTGCAAAAAGTGGTCGGATCAGAAAGAATTTCAACCATGGATGGTTTTTCAGGGTACAATTAGATCATATTTTTTCCTGAAGATCAAGAAAAGGCTGCTTTTACCACACCATGGGGCACATTTATGTATGCGAAGATGCCTTTGTTAGATTTTTATCATTCAAGCTAGCATTATGTTAGGATCTTTAACTGAGAGAATAACATGCACAACAATAAACGCAAGAGAAAAGAGATACAAAGAATTTTCCTCGGGGAAACCATAAAGGAGAAAACCCCGCAACTTCCTCAGAGATAGAATGAGCACCAATGGCAGTAGTAAAACTTGAAAATAGAAAAGATGATCTCCACAGCTTGTTCTCTCTCTCACACTGAGAGAGCTTCTCCTCTCTCACTCATGCGCCCCAATGAATGAGTGTGTGTGTGTGATAAATATAGAGGATCACTCTCTATTTATATTCTTTAGTTCACTTGAAGCCCACTCCAACATGTCATACTCACTTAACAATTACTTACTAGAGCTGACATCTCTAGGAGTGTCTAATAACCCTAGTGCCCCACAACTTGTGGGGAATTTGCCTCCTCCGACCAACAAGGAGGTTTATCCTTAACACAACGGTGGGGACTATTGCCCTGACTTACAATGACTCACCTAGGGTTGAATTCTCTAGGATAGTCTAATAACCCTAGGGCCCCACAACTGCGGGGAATTTAACCTTTGACCAATAGGAGGGTTACCCACAATGACTTGACATGACTTATTTATATTATAGAAAATTCCTGGAATAAACATCGGGGTATGACATGACTCAATTACATTACAGACACAACTTGGAATAAACATCGGGGTACAATACATAAGATATACGGATGAATACATTCTGAAGTTACAATTACATCAACACTCCCTCTTAACTAGGAAGGTATTCTATCGACACAATTTATCAGCACAAGTCTTCTTCTCTGTATCATTTGGATCATCATCAAGTTCGCGTCATCTTCAAGTCATATTGATCTTCAGGTCATCTTCATCTTCAATTCATATTCATCTGGATCTGGATCATCATCACTAGATCTAGATCATCACTCAATCTGGATCATCATCACAGGATCTAGATCATCACTCGATCTGGATCATCATCAAGTCTGGATCATCACTTGATCTGGATCGTCACTGCTGGATCATCATCAAGTCTGGATCATCACTTGATCTGGATCGTCACTGCTGGATCATCATCAAGTCTAGATTATCACTTGATCTAGATCATCACTGTTGGATCATCATCAAGTCTAGATCATCACTTGATCTGGATCATCACGGTTGGATCATCATCAAGTCTAGATCATCACTTGATCTGGATCGTCACTGTTGGATCATCATCAAGTCTGGATCATTACTTGATCTGGATCGTCACTGCTGGATCATCACTTGATCTGGATCGTCACTACTGGATCATCATCAAGTCTAGATCATCACTTGATCTAGGTCATCATCAAAGCTGGATCATCACTGAATCATCATCATCATTACTGCTTTTTCTATCTCAATCAAATGGTGCTATCTCTTCATTCTTCTCATCATAAGAATTTCTACAGAGCCAAACCTGTAGGCCTACCCTTCATGTAGGTCTTCATCAGTGCTTATATCTGACACTTAAGTCAGAATGGCTCACCCAGCTCTTACATCTGACCTCATCTTGTCAGAAAGGCATGCCTAGCACTCACAATTGACCTCATCTTGTCAGAAAGGCCCAGCACTCACATCTAACCATGTTTAAACACATCGCTCCAGAATGGCCCAGCCCTTACATCCGACCTCATCTTGTTGAAAAGGATCTGCACTTACATCCGACCCCATCTTGTCAGAAAGGCACAACATTCACATCTGACCATGTGTAAACATATCGCGCCAGAATGGCTCAGCACTTATATCCAACCTCATCCTGTCAGAAAGGCTCTGCACTTACATTCGACCATGTGTAAACACATTGCATCGAAAGGGCTCTCACTACCAGACTGAGGATTCTTGGTAACTGACTAGGTGCCTCCATTCTCCTAGAGAATGGCATCAACCCTTACATCTGATCAAGTGGGACACATCCCTCAATCACATCAGAATGGCCATGCTCTCACATCTGATCATGTAAGACTACATCCTACAGTCATATCAGAATGGCCCTCAGTCCCAGACTGAGTATTCCTGGTAACTGACCAGGTGCCTCCATTCCAAGAATGGAATTCAGCCCTTACATCTGATCATGTAGGAACCAATCCTATAGTCATATTAGAATGTCTCAACACTCACAGCTGACATGGAAGGAACCTAAATCCTCTCACCATGACAGAATGGCTCAACCCTTACATCTGACCATGGAAGAAACTTAATCCTCTCCCATGTTAGAATGGTTCTAGGTCTCATCATTTCCAATTGGAGGGAACCTCGATCTCAAGAACAACAAGCTTCTCCCTGAAGTACTCAAACTTCACTTTGGCCATTCCTAGCATAGAATCACATCATGGCTGATTACGTACAAGGACAACATGTCTCATCATCTATGCTAGAAATCCTTCTTTCAAGAGATCTCGATCTGGATCACTGCTCTTGTCTGCATCATACAAAAAATGCAAGTCAGATTAACCAAATCAAACAATAGTTTTCAAAAAAAACATACTACCTCCCAAATAACAAGTGGCAACATCTTTTACCTCAGCTGTACTCAGCGCCATGCAGGACTCCATCCTACCAAACCAAGAGATCATGCTTGATCCCATACTGAAGTAGCACCTCGAAGTGCTCTTCCTATCAATGGCACTTCCTACCCAATACAAATCCACATAATATTTTGATTCACTTGATACTTGAGCCCATAATCAACTGTACCCTTCAGGTACCTCACTGCATGCTTTGCAACCATTAGGTGAACATGTCTCAATGTGTTCATAGCAAAGCAGATATCTAGTTTTGTATTTATCAGGTACATCAAGGACCAAATCATCTAACGAT
The DNA here is from genome assembly GCA_001517045.1 of Pseudotsuga menziesii. NCBI lineage: Eukaryota > Viridiplantae > Streptophyta > Pinopsida > Pinales > Pinaceae > Pseudotsuga > Pseudotsuga menziesii. Next base: position 293,549 of record LPNX010170474.1, read on the forward strand.
ACATCATGGTATCAACCGTCTCTGATGAAGAAACATTCAATAGCTTCAGCTTCAATGCCATAGGTGTGGTCATGGCCTTGCAGTCCATCATCCTGAACCTCTGCAGGATCTCTACTGGATACTTCTCTTGTCCACACCTCCATGCCACATAATAGGAGCATCACTGGTCTTTCACCTTCAACCTTGAAGCAAAGGTTGGAATCTGCTTTACTCTCAGTAAAGCCTAGAGTCATCAGTAATTTATCCATCCTGTCGTACCATGTCAAACCTTAGGATCTTCTACAGTCACTTCCTCTGAAGCAGAGCATCATTCTCCCTCTGTCTTTCGTACTCTATGCATTGAAACATTCTTTACCAGAGGGACAAGTAGCTTCCTATGCTACTAATATTCTATGTATCCATCTAGGATCATTGGATACCAAGATCCTCTATCTTGAACTTTTTCAAAATTTCTTCTCGCACCCATCTGTGAGCTTGTCATCCTCTATAGACTTCCATATTCAACCTTGTAGCAAAGGTTCAGGTCTTCATCAAGCTCCTCATGTATGTGTTATCCCATGGGTGTCTTCTGATCTCATACAATGCCTTCTTTCATTTGCACACATGATTCTTCTCGTCATGTGTATCTCTAGTGGCTGCAAATGTCTCTTCATTGTCTATGCCTTGTGCTACGAATCTTGTCTTGTATCCCATGATGTTTCCATCTACTGCATGATGGAACTATGAACTTCTCTTCAGTATCGATACTGCATCCTAGACATCATTCTTCTTGAACCTTTCTTCTTGGTTACTTCTTCATGGTTGCAAGGTTCTGCATCAATGATGTCGCTGCATTCGTCATATTATTCTTCATCTTGAACTGTCGTCACTTGTTCTTCAGAACAAGTCTCATCCTTCTTTGCTTGTAGGCGATTTTAAGCGATCTTTCCTACAAGTCAAATGAATTAGTTGTATGGTTAGAAATATTTCATAAGGTATATTCATAATGAACAATTCTTATGCATAACTATATGATCATGCAACTAGTTTAGTCAATACAACATCCATCCATATCTCACAGAAACTTTCTAGATGCCTTCCATCTCTACCAGGACAACATTGAGATTGTGCACTAATCCAATATGTCAGTAAAGAGGTTTCATTCTAGATATGTAGCAATGGAGAGTTGTATAGCACCATGAGCTACTTACCCATTACATGCATATTAGTAGTATACTCTATAATACATCAACTGAATATAAACAAATGCATAACAAAAATAATATCATGAAATGAAAATTGAATACTTATCTTTATTTGTTTCGTGGGTAGACTCCTTCTTGAGCCTTCAGCTTCATCATCTTCTTCATTCATCATTTCTTATCCAAATGCTAAGTTGGATAAGAGTTTCTTCAAGAATTGAGTCCTTCATATTCCTCATCGCTTGAGGGATCTTCTTTCGATGGTGAGAGCTTGATCTTTAATTGCTCCCATCTTCTCTTCTCTTAATATGAGTCGAGCTTCTCCTTCTTCCCAGAGTCTGTTGAAAGTAATCACTTCCTTCTGGCACACATTTCTTGAATGGATGAATCCCATGATCCCAGGATGCCATTCAAGGTGGCTATCATCACTTCTGCATTCTCCACTTCTTCTTCTACTGCTACAAGTTGTTCTGCATTCTGGATCTTTACATTCTTCAACTGATTTCTCAAAGCCATCTTCTGATTCATGTTCTTCCCTTAAAATAGCTTGGTCAAGGAATCAAACATCTTCGGTGTCTTTAGGGAAGACACTTGTGGTACAAGTTGATATGTGATTGAATCAACAATGATCTTCTTGGCCTTAACCAAGTTCATCTTGTGTAAGGATTTTAGCCTCATCTCCCTCTGGAACTGGAACCTCTCTACTTATGTAGGTGTCCAATTCATTTTCTTCAGAGAGATCATATACTTCCATGCTTGGGAGTTTTCAACTTCACCAAGATTATCATCAAGCTGATGTAATAGATCACTTTGAAATGAGAACCTCAAATGAAAATAGCAAAAGGTTAGATCTTACTGATTTGAGGTGTCCGTCCTGGTTCTGGAGCTAGCTGATCTAGGGTTTGTCAGAGAAACCGTAATTTTCAAAACTTGGAATATTTCATATCTGATTGTATTGAAATATATATATTTTCAAGTTGAGTTGTCCAATGTACTCCTTTTCTAAAAACAATGGAGGGAAGCTCCCAGAATAGGAAGCCCTAGTTTTCAAATTTATTCTACAGAAATTCCTGTTATTGTTTCTGTGGTATATCCAAAATTACTACTCCTCTATGTCTAAAACTTCACATTGAGGTAGCCTCACATATCCCTGATCCAACACCATAGGTTTGATCAGAATTGGTTTCACCAATTTGAACTTATGATTGTTTTCCAGAGGTGACCTATTACAGGACTGTTCAGAACAGCAAAGTTGTACGGACTTCCATGTGTCACTGTTTCATATTCTAGGTCTGAAACTCAGACCACAGAAAGTGCATTCTGTTCCATTTTTGGAACATCTTCAGAAATTTCATGTGGACCTTTGTAGCCCAATATATAGAAATTCTCCCCAGGTGTCCTATTTAGGGATGAATCCTGGAAGAGGCTAGAACCGTAACTTGTAGGGATCATAGCTCACAGAATATAGCGAATATGAGGATAAATTTTGGACACCATGTACATCAAGATTTTATATGTGGCCTATGAAATTGTCAGCTCTTGATCCTTTGCAAATCCCGAGATATAGCGAATGTACCAAAACTTATCAGTTTTGGTATTTAGGGTTTTTCCAGCTCGGGGTCAAACTAGGGTTTGAATTTCCCGCAGTTATACCCAACCAAAAATATTGATCCAGGTCTCTAAAATTTGATTTTGATGAGGAGAGAAATCCAATGTTGGGCTCACTCAAAAATTCCTCTTCTGTAAGAATCCCTAATTTCCCGCACCAAAACTGAAAATGCTCAAAATCGAATTCCGCTTCGACAGAAAGATGTGCCCTTCAATGGAGAGTCAGCCTAGCATAATTTTGCTGATGGATTGTGGAGAGATACCCAAAAAGTAAGAAGCCCTAGCTTCTACAGTTGTACAATGTCTTCTTCTTAGGTTATCTCTGATACCATGTTATATTTTTATCATTCAAGCTAGCATTATGTTAGGATCTTTAACTGAGAGAATAACATGCACAACAATAAACACAAGAGACAAGAGACACAAAGAATTTTCCTTGGGGAAACCATAAAGTAGAAAACCCCACAACTTCCTCAGAGATAGAATGAGCACCAATGGCAGCATTAAAATTCAAAAACAGAAAAGATGATCTCCACAACTTGTTCTCTCTCTCACACTGAGAGTGCTTCTCCTCTCTCACTCATGCACCCCAATGAGTGAGTGTTTATGTGTGATAAATAGAGAGGATCACTCTCTATTTATATTCTTTCGTTCACTTGAAGCCCACTCCAACATGTCGGCCTCACTTAACAATTACTAAAGCCGACATCTCTAGGAGTGTCTAATAACCCTAGTGCCCCACAACTTGTGGGGACTTTGCCTCCTCCGACCAACAAGGAGGTTTATCCTTAACACAATGGTGGGGAATATTGCCCCGACTTACAATGACTCGCCTAGGTTCGACTTCTCTAGGATAGTCTAATAACCCTAAGGCCCCACAACTGCGGGGACTTTAACCCTTGACCAATAGGAGGGTTACCCATGATGACTTGGCATGACTTGTTTATATTATAGAAACTTCCTGGAATAAACATCGGGGTATGACATGACTCAATTACATTAAAGACACAACTTGGAGTAAACATCGAGGTACAATACATAAGATATACGGATGAATACATTCTGAAGTTACAATTACATCAACAACCTTTTGGTTTGATGAATGTAGGGGTTACTTTCCAGCATGCCATGGACATTGCTTTTGCAGGAGAAATACGTAAATTTGTGGTAATTTATATGGATGATATCACTGTATACTCAAAATATGATAGGGAGCATATTCACCATTTGGAAAAAGTCTTTATAAAATGCAGAAAATTTGGTATATCATTGAATCCAAAAAAATCAAATTTTGCATTAGAGGAAGGGAAGTTATTGGGTCACATTATCTCAAAGGATGGAGTAAAGATTTATCTGGATAGAGTCAGTGCAATTTTGAAGGTGGGAGAACCAAGAAGCAAAAAGGAAATACAATCATTCCTTGGGAAAGTAAATTTCTTGAGAATATTTATTCCCAATTTTGCTAAAATACTAATGAATATCACTAATATGCTGAGAAAGGATCATGAAATAAAGTGGACAGCAGAGGCTAAGAAATCTTTTAAAGAAATAAAACAGGCTATTTCAGAAGCTCTCGTGCTGGTAAGTGCATATTTCAATAAAGATTTCTTAATATTTTCATATGCGTCGGAACATACTATTGTTGTTGTCTTGCTACAGAAAAATAATGAGAATATGGAACAACCTATAGCCTTTTTCAGTAAGATGTTGAGAGATGGAGAATTAAAATATGATATTATGGAGAAGCAGGCATACGCTTTGGTTAAGGATTTGAAAGATTTCAGGGTATATATTCTTCATTTGCATATAATTACTTATGTTCCAACTAGTGTGGTGAAAGGAATTCTTACACAACTTGATCTAGAAGGAAGAAGAGCGAAATGGATTGCAACATTATTGGAGTATGATATAGAAATTAGGCCCAGTAAATTGATTAAAGGACAAGGGCTTGCAAAAATGTTGATAGATTCACAATGTGAAGCCTTACAACTTAATTTCTTATCTAGTCAATCTAATCAATTGGACACAGGGGTGGAGGTGATGATTGATTTTGCTACATCTCCATGGTACAACTTAAATTCTTATCTAGTCAATCTAATCAATTGGACACAGGGGTGGAGGTGATGATTGATTTTGCTACATCTCCATGGTATTCTGATATTGTTCATGTTCTGCAAAACTTACAAGCTCCTGCAAGATCAAGTAAAACTAGAGCAAGATCTGTGAAGTTGAAAGTTGCTAAATTCTGTATTTTAAATCAGTATCTTTACTGGAAGGACCTTGGTGGTGTGTTACTTAATTGTCTTTTGGAAAATGAATCCCAACAAATGGTGAAGGAATTTCATAAAGGATATTGTGGAGGACATCACTCTTTACTGGGATTCATTTTCCAAAAGACAATTAAGTAACACACCATCCATAGCCGCAACCCCATCCGCAGTTGCAATACCATCAGCAGCCTCAACCTCATCAGGAGCCAAAACCTCATCCAAAACCACAACATCATGCGTAGCCGCAACCACCAACACATCCCCAAACTTACTCACTAGGGAATTACTTGGGTTCCTCCCCAATCCACACAATTACCTTCCTATTTCCTCCACCTGGCATCATGAGTAATCCTGTTATGGCTACCTTAAACTTACCCAAATTTACATTGGGGATCCCCATATGGTATCTTGACCCGCCTGCTCAATCTCCAATGCCCCATGTGGTTGAATCACACCCCCCTCCTAGCCCACAAAAACCACCTTTTGTGCCTATACCAGCCCTGACTCATCCAAAGAGGGCTAGGGGAAAAAATGCCAAATCTTGACCGACTTCACCTTGCGCCGTGTGTGACATACATGGTCATGCAACAAAAAAATGTCCTGATATTCCTGTCATCCACACACACTTAGATTCCATGGAAACAATGGAGAACATCCCCGTGGTTGTCCTCCTGGGTGGGCCAACATTAAAAAACAAGTCATTAAGGACAAACCATGCATGAGCCCTTCACAGATTGTATGGACATTATTCCCAACACTGCCAAGACTTGGCCGAGTTTTGGGCCACCCTTAGCCAACTTCGGAAATATTCCCTTGAATCCAAAGTCACTGCCATTGAGAAAATCCACCCTCCAGTTTCTTCCTCGACCACCACAACCATTTACATGATCTCTAGCTCCAGTAGTTCGTCCATCTCATTGCCCATGGATGATCCACCTGATCAATCTCGGGGCCACTGTCAGGATGATGGAGAGATCTATAAAACCACCACCAGTTTTACCCCATTCCCTTTCAACCATGGTATGGAATTGGTTCTTCCCATCAAAGGCTAGATTTTGTTACCCCGACTTTCCAATGACCTTTGTCTCGGCAAGGGGGAACATCTCTTTGCTGACTCGAACGGTCAGCTCTTGAAGAATCCCCGCAATGGGCTCCACCTCAAGAGATCCCATCCCTGATACCACCACCATGAGTCACTTATAGCGTAGTTTTTACTTTTTGTTTTGCATCATTTTTACCATGAGTCGGTGACCCCCTCCAGTCGTTGTTCCATTTCTAGTCGCAGTGAGTCCATTCTAGAACTCCATTGCATCATTTACAAGTGAGCAGGTAGATATTATCCCTTCCCCTGCGCCGCTGGGAGTCCACTGGACAGTGTGGTCCCCCATCTGCACATGCACACAGTATGTTGCGCGTATGATCTAGCTACCACCATGCTAACATACCGTTAGGTCCCCAGACCTGCCTTGAAGGTCGATGCCTCTTCGTATATCCCCGGTTGCACAATACTCCTGGGTCAAGAAACAAACTTTAGAATGCCTCCCTCCCTGTCGATTCCTTAGTCCATTTCCCAGAGTCACGTCAGTTTGTGTGTCACCACGTGAATCACACGTGTAAATTGAGATAGCTCTATACCTATAGGCCTCATTCAAAGTCATTCAATGCCGTTCCCTTGAGATGCCGTTCACACCACTAGGTTCGGTTTTCCATCCTCTGCCTTATGATGAGACCATTGTCTCATAGTCAGTAATTGGTTTTTTGTCCCACTTCCTGAGATTTACCTTGGTTTATGTGCCACTTTTCTATATAAATGCCTCAGGACCTGTACTTTCATCATATGGTAGTGTCTGAAATTATACTTGCGTCATACCCGTCCACTGCAACTTACGCAGGGCTCCGGACCATCTCCTGTAAGGCACATCAGTTTTCATGCATCCATTATGCACCCTCTCATTTTATTATTCTGCATACAATAGTCCAATTTGGTACGGATCGGTCACACAAGAATCTCCTAACCTCTGTCCGAGAGTCTCCTTGGTCTGCGTGCCTCTTCCACACTGGTTCGCATGCCTTTACCGCGATCCATCCCACACATGTATTGGTATGTTCAAGAGCCACCTACTCCATCCATACTTCTCGGATGACCTTTGGACCTTTGTCCATTGTCCTGAAAAGGGGGGCACCATCAGTGCCCCCTCGATCGGTTGACCACACTGGAGTTTTTGTCAAGCTCTTTTCTAACTCCTAAAAGAATGAAAATATTGCCGAGCGCATTTGCTTCCTCTCCCATTCGTTAAAGTATCAAAAATGGAATCTACATAGCATCGTTTATCTCCTTTTGCAAACTATGAAGACTACAATATGAAAAGGACCACCTTGGCACATTCAAGCCAAGACCGTTCCCCTCTGCATCCTTTTATGCTTTCTCGGGCAGAGGGGCCACACTTTACGAAAAATCTCATCATGGGTTGTCTTTAAGCTCTTTTCCAGCTTTCTCATAAACAAAATATTGTTGAGAAAACTTGGTTTCATTCATGCTCGTAAAAGTATATGAAGGACTGCCTAGTTAGTATAGGTTTAACCTTTTTCAGCCTGATTGGAATACCAACGGTAAAGAAGTCTCCCATCCCCTAAAGGATGGGAGAGCTCTCCGATGTACACTTTTATCCTTTTTCGGGCACAGGGGACTATCAACGAAAAAGAGACCCCATTGGAGTCTTCTTCATGCTTTTAGACTCTCTAAATATGAAAGCACCATCGATCATTTACTTTCTTGGGATCGCTAAAAATCCATGAGATCGTACCATAACGGTGTCTTTAGACACCACCCCACATGTAACAATTCGGTAGCATTCCCACTTTGGGTCACCTTTGTTCAGAGTATTCTGCGGTGAGTCTTCCTTGGATCCCATGAATACCAAAAGTGTCTACCTCCCCTAAGTATTTCCCATCCATAGTTACATTCCCGGTATTACAGTTATGATCCCTCTCCCAGGAGTTAGTTTCATTTGTTGCCAAGTCAGCCATGCTGTCATACTCTGAACAAAGGAAGTTTGAGTCGTCTGCACTCCCCTTGCCCCTATTTTCCAATTCAATGTGTCAGTCCCCATATTGCCTCACACTCTTGGTTATCTCCCTCGCGCTTCTTATCAAGGAACACCATTTCCTTGGTCAGTTGCAGGTATCCCTTTGTCGACTACAACACATCTATTCCAGAGGATAGACCCAGAGGTCCCTATATCCTAGTTTCATTAACCTCATTGATGAGTTCCTTGGACCACTTGAGAGGAGTCCTTAGTGCCTCTATGTCTAGTTGTGTCTCACATGCTCGACTTGAACTACATCACCGCATCATTGATATCCGTGAAACATTTGGTCGAAGACCCCAGTTGTCACCTGACTCTAGCAAATTGGTGAGTCTATTACGGGACCCAGACAGGTTCATGCCCCTTGTGATTTTTGGGTTGTGTTGGAGACGATGTTCAGAAGCCCCAACATTTCTAATGTATAGATTCATGACTGATGTGGCATATTATACCACAGAGACTCTGACTCTCCGTCAGTAAGTCCCCACAGTTATGTACTATTCCAGATTTAGCAGGTCATCAGTTGTGAAGATATAGCATTCCATGAGAATGCCATGAGTCCAATGTATCAGTCCTTTAGATCAGTGTTGTACTCAGCCTCGTATCGAGGCCACCATTATGTAACATCAGTTGTATATGATCGGCTCTTGTATTTTAGAGATTTGATCGCATGATTCTTTTGACATTGTTACGAGCATGGGGATGCCCGACTCATCCATATACATGTCACAGATTATTTGTATCTCACCCATTGATGGTAACCATATTAATACAAAAAACAAAAATCCACCATGCCCTAGCCCAGGAAGCACCACATCTCCCTAGAAAATCCTATGATGCATGTCGGCCATACGATGAGCTCCTGCCCTCACACATCAGGGGGCAATATGTTAACCCCAAAAATCCCTCGATTAGCTCTTCATGACCTATGCCACCCAAAGACATCCATTTCATCCTCTCCATTGATCCCCACACCTTTGCAAAGGCTCAAAAAACATAAAAAGGGCTTAAAAACCCCTCAAAAGAGCCAAAATAGCTCTCAAAGGGGCTAAAACCCCCAAAAGGAGCTTAAAAGCCCTAAAAGAGATAAAGAATGGCCGAAAGGGGCTAAAGCCTTGACCAAGGGCTTAAAAACCTAAAAAACTTAGAAAATGCTATAAATACAAGGGTGGGGGTCACTTTCAAAAGAATTCCTCATTTTTCCTATCGTTACTCTGCCCGTGTGAATGCTTTGAGACCCACATCCCTTAAACCATTCACCCTTCTCCTCCATTTGCTCCATTGCTCCATTAGCCAAAACCCCATTCCATTGAGAGGTATCATCTTATGCTAGGGCATGGTGGCCCATCTTCTAGAAAGAGCATAGGTATAATGATGTCAATACTTTCTTATTGTTTAATCTAGTTGCTTATAGCTTAATTTTTGCTAACTTTTTCATTGCATGGTTTTTTCTTGTTCATTTCATTAACAGTTTGTTGTAGGGTTTTGTATGGTTCACTAACTCTTTCCTGCAGGTTTTTCATTCACCAAAGAAACCATACCCTTCCATCCTATAGACAAAAGGTAGCCATTTTTGCACGTAGCCATGGTTTTCCCCGAGCTACATGGTGTATGGGAAAGAATAAATTATGACTATGGAATACATCGTTCCCATTCTACGCATTGCTGCTGGGATCGGAATGGATGACGATGATGCACTAGAGGAGCATGTGGGGAAACTAATCCAGTTTGAAGAAGATCGTTTCATTGCGGGTTTCCATCAGCGTGTCAAGAAAGACTGAGAGAAGGCGTGGCATGATCGCCACATAAAGAACAAACAATTTTAGCAAGGAGATTTGGTGTTGTTATACAGAGGCAAGTTCTTAAAGCATCCAAGTAAGTTATAGATGCACTAGTTAGGTCCTTATCTTGTTAATTCTATTACCTCTGGGGGTGAAGTTCAATTGTAGCAGTTAGATGTCGTGGTACTGCCAAAGCTCGTGAATGGCAGCCGCTTGAATCCCTATCGGACGGGGGAAGGACCGCGCAATGCCTGAGGTAGCATGCATGAAAAAAAAGGCGAACAAGAAAGAAAGAAAATATAGGTAGAGGTAGGGTAGACAGAAAATAGAAGGGTGCGCCAGAAGGGGTTGCGCAAGAGTAGGAGTCATTAGCATAGTTAGAAGGATCTGTCACAATAGCTGAAGGGTTTCGACATAGTCAAAATCAGCACTAGATAAAGAGTAGTTAATTTAATTAACCAGACATAGTCAAAATCAGCACTAGATAAAGAGTAGTTAATTTAATTAACCATACAGCATCGCACACAAGCTGCTGCGCAAAGATGGGGATGCCCGACTCGTCCATATACATGTCACACATTATTTGTATCTCACCCATTCATGGTAACCATATTAATACAAAAAACCAAAAGCCACCATGCCCCAGCCCAGGAAGTACCACATCTCCCCAAAAAATCCTATGATGCCCATCGGCCATATGATGAGCTCCTACCCTCACACATCAGGGGGAAATCTGTTAACCCAAAAAATCCCCCAATTAGCTCTACATGACCTACGCCACCCAAAGACATCCATTTTACCCTCTCCATTGACCCCCATACCTTTGCAAAGGCTCAAAAAACATAAAAAGGGCTTAAAAACCCCTCAAAAGAGCCAAAATAGCTCTCAAAGGGGCTAAAACCCCCAAAAGGAGCTTAAAATCCCTAAAAGAGCTAAAGAATGGTTGAAAGGGGCTAAAGCCTTGACCAAGGGCTTAAAAACCTAAAAAACTCAGAAAAAGCTATAAATACAAGGGTGGGGGTCACTTTCAAAAGAATTCCTCATTTTTCCTATCGTTACTTTGCCCGTGTGAATGCTTTGAGACCCACATCTCTCAAACCATTCACCCTTCTCCTCCATTCACTCCATTGCTTCATTAGCCAAAACCCCATTCCATTGAGAGGTATCATCTTAAGCTAGGGCATGGTGGCCCATCTTCTAGCAAGAGCATAGGTATAATTATGTCAATACTTTCTTATTGTTTAATCTAGTTGCTTATAGCTTGTTTTTTGCTAACTTTTTCATTGCAGGGTTTTTTCTTGTTCATTTCATTAACAGTTTGTTGCAGGGTTTTGAATGGTTCACTAACTCTTTCCTGTAGGTTTTTCATTCACCAAAGAAACCCTACCCTTCCATCCTATAGATGGAAGGTAGTCGTTTCTGCAAGTAACCAAGGTTTTCCTTAAGCTACATGGTGTATGGAAAGGAGGAAATTATGCCTATGGAATACATCGTTCCCATTCTGTGCATTGTTGATGGGATTGGAATGGATGTCAATGTTGCACTAGAGGAGAGTGTGGGGAAACTGATCTAGTTTGAAGAAGATCGTTTCATTGCAAGTTTCCATTAGCGTGTTGAGAAAGATCGACAGTAGGCGTGGCATGATCGCTACATAAAGAACAAACATTTTTAACAAGGAGATTTGGTGTTGTTATACGACAACAAGTTCTTAAAGCATCCAATTAACTTACAGATGCATTGGTTAGGTCCTTATCTTTTTAATTCTATTACCTCTAGGGGTGAAGTTTGATTGCAGCAGTTAGATGTCGCGGTACTTCCAAAGCTTGTGAATGGTAGCCTCTTGAATCCCTATCGAACGGGGGAAGGACCGCGCAATGCCTGAGGTAGCATGCATGAAAAAAAAAGGCGAACAAGAAAGAAAGAAAATATAGGTAGAGGTAGGGTAGACGAAAAATAGAAGGGTGTGCCAAAAGGGGTTGTACAAGAGTAGGAGTCCTTAGTGCAGTTAGAAGGATCTGTCGCAATAGCTGAAGGGTTGCGACATAGTCAAAATCAGGACTAGATAAAGAGTAGTTAATTTAATTAGGCCAAACAGCATCGCACACGAGCTGCAGTACAAAGAAGGGGAAGTGTTATCACTCCAGGAAACTCCTCTAGGATGCCTGGTAACTTACAATGTTTTTAGGGTTTTCTAATATGGATCAAGTTAGTTGACCTATATAACCTTTCCACTCTCAAGGCATGCATAAAACTCACTCGTTTACAAGGATTTTAGTTGCAATTGCTCAGAAGTTTGACAATAAGGTGCAGGGATGGAGAACTCACCAGGATGGAAGACTTACATACAAAACACATCCATATAAATGGATAAATCCTAATAAGGATGGTATTTATAAATCAAATAGCACTAATAAACCAATAGGATGACAACTATTAACCTTTTAATCAATCTGAAAATGACCTAAATACACATTCAGGAATAAATACAGTAAAGAAAGAGATGATGGCTGAACAGATCACAAACAAAGAGCTTATATCATGAATAAGTAAAATGAGAATCTTGAAAGCATTATCAGCTCATAAATCCCCGAAGTTGAACCCTTATTATAAAATTGGTCTCAGGCTTTACAACCTTCTACAAAAAAAATACAGATCCTGAAAATCCGATCTGTTTACACCAAAAATACTTGAAAGTGATAGTTTTTTCATATTAGGGTTTCAAACCCTACCTAACTATTTTTATAACTTATGATGAAGATCTAGTTCACCGAATGAATACTAAATAACTGTTGTAGTTGCTGATAATCACCACTGCTGGTTCAATGTAATTTTGCCACCAAAAGCCAGTGTTTCGGCGGTTAACTGATGTGACCTTTCTTGTTTAATCTGCCGAAATTTCCTACCCTGCCACCGTGGTTGGTGATCGAAAGTTATAACCTCTAACTCGTTGGCGCCCCAGGCCTGAATGTTTCCATAGTGTCGGTGCCTCAAATGACTAACGTCGCGACGGTTTATGCATCGACAATTGAAAGTTTTGTCCTCTAGCCCATCGATGCTTTATATCTGAATGTATTGGCACTTTCCATCACTAGCTTGTCGACAATTGGAAGCTGTAATAACCAATGCATCGGAACCTCAAGGCTGAATGCTGCCATGGTTTCTACATTGATGATCGAAAGTTGTTCCTCTAACCCGTCGGTGCCCCAAGCCTCAATGCTGCCACAATGTCGGAGCTTTAAAACACTAGCTTCGCAATAAAAAATTGGAAGCTTTAGCAACTATCCCATAGGTGCCTTAGACCGGAACGCTGCCGCAGTTTCGGAGGTGAAACGAACTAATTTTATCGTTGTCGAAAGTCGTTTGACAAAGGAATCAGGACATTAGTCCTCTATGCCGCCGATGGACAGTCTTGTTATTCGACGATGCGCGTTGTCTCTTTTGTTTTATTTTTTCAAAACTTTATATTTTTAATTGTCGGCAATTTTTCTTTATTGCTATCGGAGGTCAGTAGAAGTTTGAATCAGAGCTTTAGTTCCCTATGCTGCTGTCAGGCACCCAATATGCAAGTGAATTACAACTAACATACATAGTGTACAATATTTATTGTCAACCCGGGAAAGTCTTGTATTTCAAGGATAACATGCACAGTATATGCTTAGACATGAAATCACTGTAATTGAACAATACTATCCTTTGTTTGGCTATGCTCATCCCAAGAATCTAATTAATCTAGTTACCTTCTAAGGAATGCAACCACAATTACCTTCTGCTATGGCTTGGTCTAAGGATGGAAAAAGTCACATCTAAATTACAATTGCAGATAAGGGAAAATCCTGTTCACACCACTTAATGATTAACTCAACTACCTAATCTAATTGTCCTAGGAAAAAGTCACATCTAAATTACAATTGCAGATAAGGGAAAATCCTGTTCACACCACTTAATGATTAACTCAACTACCTAATCTAAAAATACAGATCCTGAAAATCCGATCTGTTTACACCAAAAATACTTGAAAGTGATAGTTTTTTCATATTAGGGTTTCAAACCCCACCTAACTATTTTTATAACTTATGATGAATATCTAGTTCACCGACTGAATACTAAATAACTGTTGTAGTTGCTGATAATCACCACTGCTGGTTCAATGTAATTTTGCCACCAAAAGCCAGTGTAAACACATCGGTGCCCCAAGCCTCAATGCTGCCAGAATGTCGGAGCTTTAAAACACTAGCTTCGCAATAAAAAATCGGAAGCTTTAGCAACTATCCCATAGGTGCCTTAGACCGGAACGCTGCCGCAGTTTCGGAGGTGAAACGAACTAATTTTATCGTTGTCGAAAGTCGTTTGACAAAGGAATCAGGACATTAGTCCTCGATGCCGCCGATGGACAGTCTTGTTATTCGACGATGCGCGTTGTCTTTTTTGTTTTATTTTTTCAAAACTTTATATTTTTAACTGTCGGCAATTTTTCTTTATTGCTATCGGAGGTCAGTAGAAGTTTGAATCAGAGCTTTAGTTCCCTATGCT
>LPNX010170474.1:308192-376293 GCA_001517045.1 Pseudotsuga menziesii
TACTGGTTCAATGTAATTTTGCCACCAAAAGCCAGTGTAAACACATCGGTGCCCCAAGCCTCAATGCTGCCACAATGTCGGAGCTTTAAAACACTAGCTTCACAATAAAAAATCGGAAGCTTTAGCAACTATCCCATAGGTGCCTTAGACCGGAACGATGCCACAGTTTCAGAGGTGAAACGAACTAATTTTATCGTTGTCGAAAGTCGTTTGACAAAGGAATCAGGACATTAGTCCTCTATGCCGCCGATGGACAGTCTTGTTATTCGACGATGTGCGTTGTCTCTTTTGTTTTATTTTTTCAAAACTTTATATTTTTAACTGTCGGCAATTTTTCTTTATTGCTATCGGAGGTCAGTAGAAGTTTGAATCAGAGCTTTAGTTCCCTATGCTGCTGTCAGGCACCCAATATGCAAGTGAATTACAACTAACATACATAGTGTACAATATTTATTGTCAACCGGCGAAAGTCTTGTATTTCAAGGATAACATGCACATATGCTTAGACATGAAATCACTGTAATTGAACAATACTATTCTTTGTTTGGCTATGCTCATCCCAAGAATCTAATTAATCTAGTTACCTTCTAAGGAATGCAATCACAATTACCTTCTGCTATGGCTTGGTCTAAGGATGGAAAAAGTCACATCTAAATTACAATTGCAGATAAGGGAAAATCCTGCTCACACCACTTAATGATTAACTCAACTACCTAATCTAATTGTCCTAGGAAAAAGTCACATCTAAATTACAATTGCAGATAAGGGAAAATCCTGTTCACACCACTTAATGATTAACTCAACTACCTAATCTAAAAATACAGATCCTGAAAATCCGATCTGTTTACACCAAAAATACTTGAAAGTGATAGTTTTTTCATATTAGGGTTTCAAACCCCACCTAACTATTTTTATAACTTATGATGAATATCTAGTTCACCGACTGAATACTAAATAACTGTTGTAGTTGCTGATAATCACCACTGCTGGTTCAATGTAATTTTGCCACCAAAAGCCAGTGTAAACACATCGGTGCCCCAAGCCTCAATGCTGCCACAATGTCGGAGCTTTAAAACACTAGCTTCGCAATAAAAAATCGGAAGCTTTAGCAACTATCCCATAGGTGCCTTAGACCGGAACGCTGCCGCAGTTTCGAAGGTGAAACAAACTAATTTTATCGTTGTCGAAAGTCGTTTGACAAAGGAATCAGGACATTAGTCCTCTATGCCGCCGATGGACAGTCTTGTTATTCGACGATGCGCGTTGTCTCTTTTGTTTTATTTTTTCAAAAATTTATATTTTTAACTGTCGGCAATTTTTCTTTATTGCTATCGGAGGTCAGTAGAAGTTTGAATCAGAGCTTTAGTTCCCTATGCTGCTGTCAGGCACCCAATATGCAAGTGAATTACAACTAACATACATAGTGTACAATATTTATTGTCAACCCGGGAAAGTCTTGTATTTCAAGGACAACATGCACAGTATATGCTTAAACATGAAATCACTGTAATTGAACAATACTATCCTTTGTTTGGCTATGCTCATCCCAAGAATCTAATTAATCTAGTTACCTTCTAAGGAATGCAATCACAATTACCTTCTGCTATGGCTTGGTCTAAGGATGGAAAAAGTCACATCTAAATTACAATTGCAGATAAGGGAAAATCCTGTTCACACCACTTAATGATTAACTCAACTACCTAATCTAAAAATACAGATCCTGAAAATCCAATCTGTTTACACCAAAAATACTTGAAAGTGATAGTTTTTTCATATTAGGGTTTCAAACCCTACCTAACTATTTTTATAACTTATGATGAATATCTAGTTCACCGACTGAATACTAAATAACTGTTGTAGTTGATGATAATCACCACTGCTGGTTCAATGCAATTTTGCCACCAAAAGCCAGTGTAAACACATCGGTGCCCCAAGCCTCAATGTTGCCACAATGTCGGAGCTTTAAAACACTAGCTTCGCAATAAAAAATCATAAGCTTTAGCAACTATCCCATAGGTGCCTTAGACCGGAACGCTGCCGCAATTTCGGAGGTGAAACGAACTAATTTTATCGTTGTCGAAAGTCGTTTGACAAAGGAATCAGGACATTAGTCCTCTATGCCGCCGATGGACAGTCTTGTTATTCGACGATGCGCGTTGTCTCTTTTGTTTTATTTTTTCAAAACTTTATATTTTTAACTGTCGGCAATTTTTCTTTATTGCTATCGGAGGTCAGTAGAAGTTTGAATCAGAGCTTTAGTTCCCTATGCTGCTGTCAGGCACCCAATATGCAAGTGAATTACAATAACATACATAGTGTACAATATTTATTGTCAACCCGGGAAAGTCTTGTATTTCAAGGATAACATGCACAGTATATGCTTAGACATGAAATCACTGTAATTGAACAATACTATCCTTTGTTTGGCTATGCTCATCCCAAGAATCTAATTAATCTAGTTACCTTCTAAGGAATGCAATCACAATTACCTTCTGCTATGGCTTGGTCTAAGGATGGAAAAAGCCACATCTAAATTACAATTGCAGATAAGAGAAAATCCTGTTCACACCACTTAATGATTAACTCAACTACCTAATCTTTTCTTCATTCTTCTCCTCGTTCTTTCACTGATCAACAATCTTCTGGTGGAACTGTGTCCACTCTTCTTCAGTTACAACCTTCCTGTAAATGTGGTAGATTAAGCTTCTACCAACAGGTCCGGTTGTACCAGCTTTGTCCTCTCTTGCAGGGATATTTGAGGAAGTCATGGCTGCTCATGTGTTCTCCACTGTGGACCCTAACGCTGGCGCCCCAATATCGGTAGGGATTCTTAAGATAGGTGTTTCTTGATGGCAAGCCCTGGTGGATGAATCAGTTTTCTCTACAATATCGTCAATGAATGTTCTTTTGCCCAATTGTGGACCTCGACCGCGACCCAAAACACCTGCACTGTTAGTATTTTGTGGGGTTTTGGGAGTCGAAAGATGATCACGCTTTACCCTACTTGTATTCATGCAACCCAAATCATTACAGTGAGAAAAAAATATGGAAAATACTGAATAGAAACAATTATAGGATGCAACTAATGATGGTGTTTAATCTTTATCCTTCCCCGGCAACGACGCCAAAATCTCGGGCACCCAATATGCAAGTGAATTACAACTAACATACAGAGTGTACAATATTTATTGTTAACCCAGGAAAGTCTTGTATTTCAAGGATAACATACACAGTATATGCTTAAACATGAAATCATTGCAATTGAATAATACTATCCTCTGTTCGGCTATGCTCATCCCAAGAATCTAATTAATCTAGTTACCTTCTAAGGAATGCAATCACAATTACCTTCTGCTATGGCTTGGTCTAAGGATGGAAAAATTCACATCTAAATTACAATCGCAGATAAGGGAAAATCCTGTTCACACCACTTAATGATTAACTCAACTACCTAATCTGATTGTCCTAGGAATCCAAAAACATAAATTGAATATTGATCTAGGAATTCAAAATACAGAGATTGAGTTCAGCTGTTCTAGGAAATTGAAGTACATGAATGAAATTCTGTAATCATAAAAATAAGAGACAAGCTGCAAAGATTCATGGAAACGACACCTAAAATATCTAAGGATTAATAGAGCTGTTACAGTTACCACACGAATTGCATAAGAAATAATTACCTACTCAGTCGACTGTCACACTATGCCACTACAGATCTCCAAGGAATGCAATCACGACACACTGTAAATCCACACTTGTTACAGCTTCCTATGAAGAAATAAAATTAGCATAACATCACACAACAAAATAATTGGGAAAAAAACCTAATTTAACTCAGTGATCCCTGTGGAAGGCAGGCCCAACCTTCACACAAAGATGTTGGCTGAACACACGTCAAAACCTTTAGATCATAAGTAACTCCTTCTATTAAAAGACAGAGTGATTACACAATTCCTCCTCACAGCTAATACAATGAATTGATTATATGTTTAGCAACCCTTGGCTCGAAACAATTCTCCATATTTATACAATGTAAATCATAACATCCTATCCTATTATGGGGCAGCCATGAAGATCTCTGATATTCAGGTGCCCTAAATGACAACGGTTGTTACAAACTTGGCAGGATGAAAAATAGGAAACATAGGAAAACTGTTAATCGCCCCAGGAGTGACGGTATCTTCAGATTATGGCTACACACAAGCAGCAACGCACTATTGACCTCCAAGTCTGACGCATTCTGTTACAGCTACCTTGACACATCTTTGTCCGCGATATCGCACTGGAGCCGCATTCCTTGGGTGATGTAGGATGGATGGGGATCAGCTTAAGCGGTGAATGCCCCTTCTTTTCATAGCCTGTTCAGCCCAATCTTCCTGCAGTCCATATACCTCAAAATACCTTTATAAACCATCATATGTTAGCGCATTGAGAGATACAAAGCCTTAATTATCACAATCATAAGTATTAATAAAATAAAACAATGACCAATCATACCTTGGTGGTTTGAAGAGTAGAGTGGGGGTAAAACGTTTAATTGGCATGCTGAATAGGGTAGGATAGAACAAGAAGAGGTAATTAAGGGTGGTCAAAAGAGGCCATTTATGGGCCCAACATCTCCCTCCAACTGTCCTATTGCATGTCCTCATGCAACAACCTCCATTATTCTAAATCCGAATCTTGTATTGAGCTTTGTTCATGAAGAGAAGAGAAGTTGTAGGGGAACTTAGGCACCCCTTCTTTTTCTACGAACCCTCTGTGAGCAATCCAATATCTCCAACATCGCTGCTCCTCTGCCTTGGTTAGTGAGAAGTCCACCCTATATGGTTTTTCTGGCCACCAGATGAGGGGGAATTTAAATTTCAGACCCAACCAATTAGCCCCACATTCCCTGATACATCCAACATAGCCCTTGACCCTGGAAAGTACCTGTTCAAAATTCCTAAAACAATAGGGGTCTCTGCTCCTGAGTATAGGAGAGGAAACCTGCCATCTGTGCTTACTTCCTTCCAATGCTGCTTGTTGGTGTATATAAATACGGTTGGTACAAGTAGAAATAAATTCCTCTTGCAGTTCTATTATGTGTCAAGTCTGGATGGGGCATGAAAGCAAACTCCTGTATCGAGCAAGAAGAATACCCAGATTCTGAGGCTCACTTCAAACCCATAGGTTAGAGTGAGATTCATTGTGAGAAAAGGTTTGAAAAGACCTTTCCCACTGAGCATGATTGCTCACAAAAGAAGAAAAAGCCCTCAATTGAACATCTCTTGAAAAAGGGACAGGATTTGAATGGCGGTTCAGAGGGAAAGCCATCTCATGCAAATATAATTCACACAACAAATTTTGATCTTCAAAATTACTTCTTAAAAATGTTTCCAAAATTTTTGCTGAGGTCGTTATCTCAAATGACCTCCCTTCTTTCACAGCTCTCAACTTAAACCAAACAAACTGTTCAAACAGGAAGATAGGGTAAGAAGAAGAAGGTACCCTAGTGCCCAAGAGTTCTTGAGAGAGAGCATACATCTGCTCTTTTTCCTTCTACATAAACTGAAACTTTTTCAGCTCCCTTAAATTGCTTTGTAGCTCTTCCTCTGGAAGTCTCTGGGTCATACGTTCTTCTACCCATTTCTCCTCCAGTCCCCTGATAATATTTTTATGCTCAGTAAGAGAAATTATCCCTCCTTGGTATTCCTCCACCTGGCTCTTCCATTTTATTACCCCCATTATCAGAATTGAGACTTCTGCTATAAGGTTTAGTATTTCTTCTTTATGATGCTCCTCCTTGTCAGAATCCAGGTCGATGAAGTTTCTAAGGGGATAAATCCACACCTTGTCACCTGATGTGCCACATTGGACACCCTGCACATCTGAAGCTATCTTGGGAGGTGCTAGTTCTTTTGTGACAACAACCTTTTCTAGACTCTCTTCAGCAACAACATCCACCACTCTTGGAGACACTGGTTCTTGTGTAACAACGTCCTCTTTGTAGGGTTCTCTTGTGGCAATTTTGGCAGTTGGCTGTGAGGCTACTGGTTCTTGTGTGACAGAGCCCTGTTCTTCTCTTTCCTCATGCTGCTGAGATTGGATGTCTTCTTCAGTGTGCAGCTGCTCCTCAAGGATTTCCATATCACCTGAGCATTGTGTTTGAACTTGTTCATCCTCACTCCAATGCATATTAGGAATGACATCCACTTCAGGGTCAATTTCTTGTTGCATTTCAAAAGTCCCTACTGCAACCTTCAAGGATGTTGGTTCTTGTGTGACAACATCCTGGCTCACTTCTTCATCTCCCTACTATTGTGGCTCCTCTTCTATGATTTCTGTGTCATGGGACAATTCTGGAGTTGTAGTATAGAATTATTTATTAAACTCTGTAGTGCCCTCAATCCCTGGTTCTCCTCCCATCTGGCCAGCCACTTGGTCAAGCACATTCAGGGATGTTGGTTCTTGTGTGGCAGCACCATGTTCAATCTCATCATTTCCTTTCTGTTGTGGTTTCACTTCTATAATTTTGTGTCATGGGAGGACTTCGGGGTCATCATGCAATATTCATCCCCACAATCAGGAATAACTTCATCCCTCGGTTCTTTTGTCCCAGAGTTAGTGGCAACTTCAGCAAGAATATTTAAAGATGTTGGTTCTTGTGTGATAGCATCTTCTTTCTCTGCAACTTCCTCCGTTGCAGGTGCAGACTGTTGTGTTATAAAGGCACGAATTACAATCTTGTGGCCTACTTCCTTAAATATTTCTCCATAAGTGGGACAGACCACTCTTTCTTCCTCATTTCCAGGCTTGGTAGAATTTGGTCCCTCCAATTGGTCCGCAGCCTCCACCAATGTGTGTAGCTTCTTTTCACCTTGTTTTCTGTACGCTTCTTTCCAATTTTCCAATTCCCTTTTGAGTGTTTGGACTTCCTCTTTTAATAGCCTATTTTCGAACATAAGACCTTCAATTTGGGGTTCTTCTTCGACCGGCCCTTGTGGGGCATCAATTGGCTTGGGTTCAAGAATGGGGAACTCAATTTGTGCTTCTAAGGTTTCCCATCTTTTCCTTGCTGCTTCTGCTGCTGCAAACGACCTGGTTCTTTTCCTTCTTATTGGTGGAGATATCTTAATTTCATCATTTGATCTCTTCCTTTTTCCTTGTGGTACTGGAGTTTCTGGATTCACAGCTGAAGTAGAAGGAATTTTCCCAGTTCCAGCATTTTCTTGTTCCTCAGGCTGGTCTTCCTCAATCAAAGTTCCTCCCCACTCGGGTGAGGATTCAATGGTCACCAGCTCAATATTTTCTTCCATCGCCATGGTTCTGTCATCTTCGGGTTCAATTGTCGTAGCATCTAATGTTGTTCCAATTTCACCCTCTACTGTCATAGCTACCCTGTTATTTGGTTCTTCCACAGGGTTTTTATGTACATCTTCTCTCAAGTGTTCTGCTTGTGCCCCTGGTTGATCCTCTGATCCAGTTTCATCTCCCCCCCAAATATATTGGAGGGGCTCCAATCCTCCTGTTGTGCTTCATGTCCCCCCAACTGTGGATGGACCTGCTCTTCTTCTATTGGGACACCGGGCAAAGGAGCAGGTTCCTGAACTTGAGCTGTAAATTGCTCCCAGGTTATATTGTGTTGAGCAAGGGTCCTTAAGATAATTAATTTAATGAGGCCATGGTGGGTCAGTGAGGTGAGTGGATTCTTGGAAACTCGAACAAACCCCGCCATAAGATGCAAATCATTAAGCAAATAATATGGAATATTTAACAGAATCCAATGGCGGAGATGAGATAGTAAAGGGAGTTCAGAATTATAAAAGGTTTGGTACCTACCTTCACAAGTGATATATTTCTTGAGAAAAATAGCGACTTGATTCCATGGCTATGGCAATGACTGTAATACTATCCCCCTTTTTGTCTTGTGAAGCTGCTCCCCCTCTATTAGAAATTCCTGTACTGCCGCAGTAGTGGGGACTCGACGTCCAAACCAAGCCCTTCCCACCTAAGAAATACCAATGACCTCAGCTATAATGGCTTCAGAAACTTCAATGCGCAATCCCCAAACCTCTGAGTGAGTTTCTATGAGGTTCAGAGCAAACTGTAAGGCTGCTTCACGGTGAAATCCATTTAGACGTTCAAAAAATTCCGTCCAACCGGCAGCTTGAAAGATAGCGAAGACTGTAGCGTTTCTCCTAAGCTCTCATGTGTTTGAAGGTTCATAACGAGCCAAAATCCCCATGTTTCTGAATTCAGCATTAGTTTGTTGTTCTACAGATTACAGACTCCAACAATGGAGGTTACGACACAGAGTATGCATGGACCGCTGAGAGGAGATTTAGGCAAATTTGGAAAGTTTTAGCACACCGGATTATTTGAAATTTTATTCTGAATTGGGAAAGGTGGCGGTTATTAAGTAGCATAATTAGTCTTTACGTCGCACGGGCAGAGAGTTAATCGAGGCAATAATGGGCATAAAAAGGGAGGTACAACTGACATTGTTAAATCATATTGATACTTAATCACGTCGTTAATCAAAGCCATACCTTCGAAAATGCGCACTGGATGTCCTTCAGAGAATAATAGAACGTTTGGTTGCAGACATTGCGGAAGTCGAACTTGTGCGGTGCGCAGTCATTAAATATAATCATTATAACAGAGATGCTGCAATAATTCTTTCCGTTGGTGAAGAAAAAACCATCATGTCAAAATGGTCGGAATTATGAGAAATATCACATTATGGGTTAGATTGTTGGCATGAGGAATCAGAGCCATATTTAGAGGAGTTGATGGCGTGCAAAAAGATCTGCTAATAACACAGGAGTCATAGCCGTAGGTCATAAATAAATTGAAGCAGAGACGCGGCCTTCAATGCTAGAAAAATCAGCTAAATATAGCGGAGTTGCAGCTGCCGGAAAAGTTGTTGCAGCCACCGAAAAAGATGTCACAACTACCGAAAAAGATGTCACCGCCGCCAAAAAAGATGTCACAGCCATCGAAAAAGAGAAGGAAAACGTTAAGCAGATGGAAAGTGACTACGCCTGAGCGACAGGAAACGGGTTTTATGGTCAAAAGTGAAACGGGGTCACAACGTGTGGGAATGGAAGAAGGTGGAGTTTCATGATGCGGCAGCTGCCGGAAACGGTGTTGCAGCCATCGGAAAACGGTGTCGTGGCTACCGAAAAATGGGTGTCGCAGCTGTCGGGAAAGGTGTTGTAGCTGCCAAAAAATGGGTGTCACAGCTGCCGGAAAAGGTGTTGCAGCTGCCGAAAAGTGGGTGTCGCAGCTGCGACAAATTTATTTAAGGAAAAAGAAAAAAAATCGTGGTGCGGGAAGGCACAGAAAAATGACTTCCGGTTGACAGGCCCGATCTGACCCTCATCCTTGGGCGCTTCCCTGCAAATCTTGGAAAAACAACAGAGAAAAAAGAAGAAGATCAAGTGCAAAAATATAAGATAACATAACGAAATAAAGAGAAAAAAAAACAACAATTATTTATGTATAATAATTCATGAGTGATTTACAGTGATTAATTAAAGATTGACAGAGGCAGAGAGAAATTCCTGCCCTTGTGCTAGCTGGTAATCTCGGTCAGCGGCAATTTGTGAGATAAATGCATCCTTTGAAATTGGTTTACGACACAGTCGCAGCCTGTGACCATTAGCAAATAATGGTACGCGGTTTTCATCAATAGTTACCAGGCGGACTGTGCCGTTATCAAATACCCTGTCTACTAGGTATGGGCCCAGCCATCTTGTGTGTAATTTTCCCTTGAAATCTCTTTTGAATCTGGAATCATATAATAATGCCCAGTCTCCCTCACAGAAGACCTTCTTTTTAATGAATCGGTCATGCCAATTGGATCTCTATTGTTGAATTAACACTGTTTGGTCCATTGCAGCTAACCGATTCTTTTCCAGTTCATTCAATTGATTTAATCTTCTTTTCTGGGCTTTAGTTACATCCAAGTTTACTTCAGTGGCCGTCTTCAGGGTCTTGATTTCAAATTCAATTGGGAAGATGGCACTTTTTCCATACACTAAATCATATGAAGAGAAACCTGTGGTGTTATGCCAAGTGGTGCGATATGCCCATAGTGCTTCCAGAAGCCTGTCACCCAATCTCTACGATGGCTCTTAACTGTCTTGGTAAGTATGGCTTCAATAACTTTATTAGTTCTTTCCACCTAGCCATTGGCTTGGGGATGGTAAGGTGAAGCTACCCTATGCTGCACATGATACTTCTGTAGCAGAGCTTCAAATTGATGCGACATAAACTGCGGTTCCCCCTCAGTAACTACTTCCTTAGGTACCCCAAAACGGGTAAAGATTTCACTGTATAGAAAGTCGATCACAGCTTGGTCATAATCCTTCGCCAGAGCTACCGCTTCTACCCATTTGGTCATATAATCGGTACAGACCAAGATGTAAGCTTTCTGTTTGGAATGAGGGCTGATAGGGCCAATGAAATCCAGAGCCCATCTATCAAATGGTTCAATTACTGATTGAGGTTGCAGAGGCATTTGATCTAATCTGTTGGGCTGACCCATCCTTTGGTAGCTATCACAAGACTGAACATATATTTTTGCATCCTTGAAAAGAGTTGGCCAATAGTAGCCTATCCTCAGCGCTTTGTCTCTTGTCCTTCTATCTGCAAAGTGTCCCCCACAAGGTTCATCATGGCAGGCCTTCAGTATATGAAAGATTTGATCTTCCCTTACACATCTTCTGATTTCAAGATCAGGACCTTTGTAAAAGAGATGTCCGTTTACCCAACAATACCTGGCACTTTGCTGGTTGATTTTTCTCTTTTGTCTTTTAGACATATGTGCCGGAATATTCCATGCAACCAAGTAATTAGCGACATCTACATACCAAGGGGAATGGGCTGAAACTATGAATAAATGTTCATATGGAAAAGAGTCCTCAACAGGCAAATTATCATCACTGTTAGTGAAACGAGATAAAAAATCAGCGACAACATTTTCTTTTCCAGGTTTATCTATGATGGTAATATCAAATTCCTGTAATAATAAGAGCCATCTAGTCACTCTGGCATTAGTGACGAGTTTGTTCATTAGATATTTAATGGCAGAGTGGTTAGTGTGCGCAAATGTAGGATACCTAGTAATGTAATGTCGAAATTTGTTAATGGAGTAGACAATAGCTAAGAATTACTTCTCGGTGACAGTATAATTAAGTTTAGCAGGGGCTAAGTTTTTACTAATATAACAAATTGCATAAGTTACTTGACCATCCCGCTGTCCTAAAACTACTCCAATAGCGATATCAGAAGCATCTGAAGAAATGTGAAAGGGTAGGGTCCATTTGGGCCCTCTTAAGATAGGAGCTGTGGACAACTTCTCCTTAAGCTTAACAAACGTTGTCTGGCATGCTTCACTCCAAACAAATTGCACATCCTTCATTAACAATGAAAACAAAGGAGAAGCAAGTTTGGAAAAATTTTCTATAAATCTTTGGTAGTATCCAGCATGTCCCAGAAAACTTCGCACCTCTTTTTGAGTTGCAGGAGTAGGTATATTTTTTATCACCTTGATTTTTGAGAGGTCCACCTGAATGCCATCAATAGAGATGAAGTGCCCCAATACTACTCCCTCACTCATCATTATATGGCACTTTTCAGTGCTTGAAGAGAGCTGGGTCTGTTCACAGTGAGTTAAAACTCTTTTTAAATTTTCCAATGCTTCTTCAAAATCCTTGCCATAAGGAGTGAAATCATCCATACAAATTTTCATACTGTCATTAACTAATTCAGAAAATATGTCGATTGTAGATCTTTGAAATGTTGCTGGTGCATTACATAAACCAAAGGGAAGCACTCTGTAAGCAGACGTTCCCCACAGACAAGTGAAGGTAGTTTTATCTTGGTCTTCAGGAGCAATCTGGATCTGATTGTACCCGCTAAAACCATCCAGGAAGGAGAAGAACTTCTTCCCTGATAGGGTGTCGAGTACTTGATCAATAAAGGGCAAGGGAAAGTGGTCTTTTTGTGTGGCTTTGTTCAGCTCCCTATAGTCGACACAGACTCTCCATTTACCATTTTTCTTGGGTACAATTATGAGCGAGGAAACCCACTCGCTGTCTGAAATAGGATATATAAATCCTGCTTCCAAGAGTTTCTGAATTTCTTCCTTCACTATGTCCCTAAGATTGGGGTTCATTCATTGTTGAGGTTGACACACGGGCCGGGAGTCACTTTTAATATAAATATGATGGGTGCACAGGTTAGAGGGAACACCCCTCATGTTTGTATACTCCCAGGCGAATGCCCCCTTGTGTTCTTTCAAGAGACTGATCAGGCGCTTTCGTTCATCTAAGGAGAGGCTGGGGTTAATATTCAAGGTTTTTCCAGACTCTACCTCAATAGGAATACTTTTCGAATTTCTCAATACTGGGATTATGTGTGTGTCACTGACTAGTGCTTCTTCTGTGAGATTTTATTGTTCTTCCTTACCCAGAGTAATGCTCAGGATTTGATAAACTTCTTTATTGATTGAAGTGGGTTCACTGATGAAGTTATTAATGGCATCATCTTCAGTTTCATCTTTAAAAGTTAAGGCTTTCCCTATAGTTAATAATGGTTGAACGCCCTCCTCTTCCTCTAGCTCCATCCAAAAAGAGGTTTCAGCTTCTAGACTCAGCCGAGCTAGAGGATAGAGAGTGAGGTTCTTAGTCTCGGTGCCATCGGATATGGTCATAGACCTAGGTCGACAGTTGATGCAAGCATCAGCTGTGGCCAACCAAGGCCTTCTTAGGATCAATGGGTGTCCTCCCAGGTGTGACTTCGGTTGTAAAACCAAGAAGTCAGCAGGATACTCCCATGAATCAACTGAGATGACGAGATCATCCAGAATTCCTTCATGTTTAATGGTGGATCTATCTGCCAGTTCTAAAATAGTGGGGGTCGGCCTAAGATTAGTGAGCCCAAGTTTTCTTATAGTCTCAATTGTCATGACATTAATCACTGCTCCTAAATATACTAGTACATTGGGTATTTGTGTATGCCCAATCTGCACAGTGACAGTGGGATTCCCAGGGTCATCATACTTGGTCAATAGGGTTTTACCTGTTATTAATGCAGATAATTTCCCTATGACATGGACAGTGGGAAGATCTCTGGGCTTCCTCCCTGGTTTCTTTGTGCACAGGTCCCGAACAGTTCTAGCATAGATAGGTACATTTTGAAGAGCTTGAAGGAGGGGGATTTTAACATAAAGATTCTTTAACTCTCCTAAGAGGTTAAACTGAGGTTGTCCCCCTGCCCTTGGTAGCATTAATCTCTTGGGATACGGTGGTTTCCTAATCGGCTGGGTAGGCTGCGTATCGCTGGATTTATCATTTTGTGTTTCAACCGTCCCATTTGTGGGATGTTCAACATCTTCAATAATGGGAATTGTATCAGATAGATGTTATGGATTCACCCCTTCTTCATGTATAGAGGGTGTAACATCTTCTATGATCACAGACTCTACTATTTTCCCTGACCATAAATGAATATCATTACAAGGCACAGGAGAAAGGGAGTAGGTGGGCATGTTGGCAGTCTCAAATTGATGGACTGTTTTATTGTTCGGGTTAGGATTAGGTTGAGCAGGCACCTGAGGTCATATCGGTGCATTAGGGGCAGAATTGATCTGCAACTGCAGCTGTGACTGTTGATGAGGGTATTGAAGATATTGAGGAGAATATGGTGGATGTTGATGTGGAGGTTGTTGAGGAAACTGATTCCCTGGATGGAAATTCCTCCATCCAGGAGACCAAGAAGTAGGTTGGTGTGGTGGCTGTGTCCTGGGATTCCATAGGTTATAATTTTGTATTGAAGGTTGAGAAGGGTTCCACTGAGAATAAGTTGAAGGGAATTGTGTATTTACATTTTTCATATTATTCCAATGGCTCATATTATTCAAAAATGGAAACGAGTCCGGGGTCATACCTTGGTTTCGAGGTTGCCAAGGTTTCTTCTGTGCAATGAAGTAGGTCGGTTCCACCTCTGGAGTTGATGCTTGCAGAACCGCCTTCACTTGGGGAAGTGAGGGGCATTCTTTTGTGTCATGGTTCAGCTCGCACAGCTGACACACCTATACCTTGTCAAGCGGGCACTCCCTCAGAGGATGGTTCTTTCTACATCGAGTGCAGAACACACCTAGTGTGAGGTCCTCTACTACCTGTTTTTGTTTTGCCTTCAGGACATCGATTTTCGAGGAGATAGAGCTCATCATTTCTCTTTTAAAATTTTCAAGGAGGTTTCCTATCTCTACACGGGTGGCTCCTCCATTAAATGAATTTTGAGTTCTGTCGAAGACAACATGTTCTAGCTTATCCCGTTTGTCCCGCCTGTTATTCCTGGAAGATCCCCTGGAGTACCTTTTACATAATTCCACAATATTCTTGAAATATTCCTTGGAGATCTCCCCCTTCCCTAATAGGTTTAACATATCTAGGAAATCATCCCTAATCCCGCAAAGCAGGATTATCTTGAGCACATCTAACCCCATGTTCGTCTGTCCAGCTCTTTGCACATTGTATAAGAGTCTTTCTACAAAATCTTCCAGACTCTCGTCTTCCTTCTGCACCATTTTGAACAATTCTTCTCTTTTGTCTTTGGTGTTGCAATATTCCTGATATTTCTCCAGGAACACCTATTTCATCCTGTCCCAATTAGTGACAGTTCCTCCTCCTAGGTTCATGAACTAGCGTAATGCATTGTCCTTCAGAGTGGCAGGGAAGAGCTTCAACTTTTGAGCATCGGTGATATAGTCGTAGCTGCGACAGAGGATATCAAACTCGAATAGAAATTCATCTGGGTCCTCTGCTGCTTTTCCATGGAAGCGAGGCAACACCAATGGTGATATATTTTTCATAGGGGCTGTCCCTTCTGGCTGCTGAATCGGGAATTGAAGTGTAGCCACCGTTCCTTCAGGCAGGGAATGATTTTCATGATGATGGTTTTCCCCCATTGCCTCTTCCTCGTAAAATTCATGTCTGTTACTCATTCCTTCTTATGTTTTCTCTTCTTCATTTATCTCTTCGTTCGTTCCTTCGTTCCTCTCCTTGTTCTTTTCTTCGTTCTTCTCCTCGTTCTTTCACTGATCAACAATCTTCTGGTGGAACTGTGTCCACTCTTCTTCAGTTACAACCTTCCTGTAAATGTGGTAGATTAAGCTTCTACCAACAGGTCCAGTTGTACCAGCTTTGTCCTCTCTTGCAGGGATATTTGAGGAAGTCATGGCTGCTCATGTGTTCTCCACTGTGGACCCTGACGCTGGCGCCCCAAGATCGGTAGGGATTCTTAAGATAGGAATTTCTTGATGGAAAGCCCTGGTGGATGAATCAGTTTTCTCTACAATATCGTCAATGAATGTTCTTTTGCCCAATTGTGGACCTCGACCGCGACCCAAAACACCTGCACTGTTAGTATTTTGTGGGGTTTTGGGAGTCGAAAGATGATCACGCTTTACCCTTCTTGTATTCATGCAACCCAAATCATTACAGTGAGAAAAAAATATGGAAAAGACTGAATAGAAACAATTATAGGATGCAACTAATGATGGTGTTTAATCTTTATCCTTCCCCGGCAACGACGTCAAAATCTCGGGCACCCAATATGCAAGTGAATTACAACTAACATACAGAGTGTACAATATTTATTGTTAACCCAGGAAAGTCTTGTATTTCAAGGATAACATACACAATATATGCTTAAACATGAAATCACTGCAATTGAACAATACTATCCTCTGTTCGGCTATGCTCATCCCAAGAATCTAATTAATCTAGTTACCTTCTAAGGAATGCAATCACAATTACCTTCTGCTATGGCTTGGTCTAAGGATGGAAAAATTCACATCTAAATTACAATTGCAAATAAGGGAAAATCCTGTTCACACCACTTAATGATTAACTCAACTACCTAATCTGATTGTCCTAGGAATCCAAAAACATAAATTGAATATTGATCTAGGAATTCAAAATACAGAGATTGAGTTCAGCTGTTCTAGGAAATTGAAGTATAGGAATGAAATTCTGTAATCATAAAAATAAGAGACAAGCTGCAAAGATTCATGGAAACGACAACTAAAATATCTAAGGATGAACAGAGCTGTTACGGTTACCACACGAATTGCAGAAGAAATAATTGCCTACTCAATCGACTGTCACACTATGCCACTACAGATCTCCAAGGAATGCAATCACGACACACTGTAAATCCACACTTGTTACAGCTTCCTATGAAGAAATAAAATTAGCATAACATCACACAACAAAATAATTGGGAAAAAAAACCTAATTTAACTCAGCGATCCCTGTGGAAGGTGGGCCCAACCTTCACACAGAGATGCTGGTTGAACACATGTAAAAACCTTTAGATCAGAAGTAACTCCTTGTATTAAAAGACAGAGTGATTACACAATTCCTCCTCATAGCTAATACAATGAATTGATTATATGTTCAGCAACCCCTGGCTTGAAACAATTCTCCATATTTATACAATGTAAATCATAACATCCTATCCTATTATGGGGCAGCCATGAAGATATCTGATCTTCAGGCACCTTAAATGACAACGGCTGTTACAAACGTGGCAGGATGGAAAATAGGAAACATAGGAAAACTGTTAATCGCCCCAGGAGTGACGGTATCTTCATATTATGGCTACACACAAGCAGCAACGCACTATTGACCTCCAAGTCTGACGCATTCTATTACAGCTACCTTGACACAGCTTTGTCCGGGATATCGCACTGGAGCTGCATTCCTTGGGTGATGATAGGATGGATGGGAATTAGCTTAAGCAGTGAATGGCCCTTCTTTTTGTAGCCTGTTCAGTACAATCTTCCTACAGTCCATATACCTCAAAATACGTTTATAAACCATCATATGTTAGCGCATTGAGAGATACGAAGCCTTAATTATCACAATCATAAGTATTAATAAAATAAAATAATGACCAATCATACCTTGGTAGTTTGAAGAGTAGAGTGAGGGTAAAACATTTAATTGGCATGCTGAATAGGGTAGGATAGAACAAGAAGAGGTAATTAAGGGTGGTCAAAATAGGCCATTTCTGGGCCCAACAACCACCACTGTTTTGGAGGTGAAACGAACGAATTTTATCGCTATCAGAATGGTTTTTGTTATTTATGGGAGGCCTTGTCCGTTGCCTTACCGACACTGCGGAGATTCTTAGTTGTAAACTCACCGATCCGTAGTCCTTAGTTCTTTCAATCGCCGATGATTTTCGATTGTGGCGGAACCCATAGTCAGTCTGTCTCCTGCCGTTGCGGCTCCTTAGTGAACTATCTTGCCGATGGTTAGTGTTTTCAAGTTTCGACGCTTTATTAAGCAGTGGTTCCGATTTCCAATATGTGACTTTGGTGGCATTTAGTGCTTTATATCACCGACATTGCGGAACCTTTCAGCTTTTCCTCGCCAATACTTAGTCCTTAGAACCTCTGATTGCCGAAGTTTTCATCTGATCACGGAAGTCGTAGTCCATATGTCTGGAAGTGGCTAATGAGATGTTTTGATCCTTGCCCAATCCACTGAAAGCTACAACTTGTGAAATTTTCATAAAAAATAGAGGCTTTCAAACTGTCAGTGATATTCATATCCCTCATTGCATGAATTAGATTCTTCATAATATCGAAATAAATTATTTTGGGAGATAACATCTGGCTCCTACTTGGGGATGGGAACCTCCCAGTGAGGTCCCAAGAACCCTAGACCAAAATGCCTTTCCCTAAAATCAACTAAGTAACTTAGCACTATCCTTTATTGGTCCATTGGGCATGGAGTTTATTCTGAAAGAAAAACAACCTACTATCTACTAATTTAGAATCATAAGGCCTCAGAGCCTCAAATAAAATAAAGCTTCAAGAACTGCCCATTTACTGGGCCATCAAATACCTCTTCACCTTCCAGACTCTGCAATTTGAAGGTGTTATTCTTATGTACTTGGGCTATCACCAAAGGGCCAATCCACAAAGAGTCGAATTTTCCATGTTTCCCCTTGTCCTGTCTGACATCATCCCACTTGAGGACCCAATCTCCGACCTGGAAGTTGTATGCCTTTGCTATTTTGTCAAACATGCCCTTTATCCTCTGTTGATGAGCTTCTGATTTTCCTACAACTTGCTCCCTTATTTGCTGTAATTCTACCAAATCCATCATCCTTCTTACCATATCATTTGGTTCATCCTCCTCTTCTTGAAAGAACTTTTCCACTGGAAGGATGACCTGGATAGGAAATATGGCCTCAGTGCCATAAACTAGTTTGAATGGAGAAGTCCCTATGGATCTTTTGTCTGTTACCCTATCAGCCCATAAAGCAAACTTAAGCTTTGAATCCTAGCTTTTCTAATTTGTGTCAAGCAGTTTCCTGATGATTCTCACTAAGCTTTTGTTGGATGACTCAGCCAAGCCATTGCCTTGTGGGTAATAGGATGTGGAGTGCACCAGTTGAATACCCATTGATTCACACATTTTAACTAATGCCCCGGCCTTAAAAGCTGGTGCATTATCAGTTACTAACCTTACTGGGCAACCAAACCTGCTGAAGATGTTCTCATATAAAAATCTCATGATGACTTGATGAGTGGAATTTCTGGTGGGTACTGCTTCTATCCATTTGGTAAAGTAGTCAGTGGCTACTAAGATCCATTTATGATGTCCACTGGAAGATGGATTTATTTCACCTATGAAATCCAAACCCCATTGCTGGAGAGGCCCATTCACTGTAATAGGCCTAAGGGGCAATTATTTGAGCTGCTGCTTTCATATAAATCATTGACATTGGTCATAGGCCCTTACAAAAGTGCATACATTAGCAAAGAGGACTGGCCAATAATATCCTGCTCTTAAGATCTTGTGGGCTGTGGTTTTCCAGTAGTGGTGGCCTCCACATGTACTGGAGTGAAACTGATGCATGACCTGCTCTACTTCCTCTTTATCTAGACACCTTAACAAAATTCCAAACTGATCCCTACAGTACAACAGTTTGTCAATTATGCAAAACTTGACAGATTTCAACTTAAGAGCTCATGCTTGGTAGAAGTGAGATTAGGAGAAACTTCTAATTTTTGCAAAAATTGAATTATACCTGAGTACCACTCACATGAAGATATGTTCTCAGCTATTGATGGACTGTTATTTTGATCTTGATTTACTTCTATTTCAGCTGCTACCATAGTCTGCACCTTTGCTGATCTGACACATGTGAAATTTATTCCCATCAGTTCATAGTTTTATTTGGCCATGAGTTTGGCCAGACCTAATCCCCTTACTAGTTTGGTGGGTTTCACCTCTACATCACACTCAATGAGTTTGGAAATCCACTTATCTCTCTTCCCATCAATGTCAGGCTGAGTCAAAACATCCTTCACAGTAGCTGAAGGGACATATGCAATGACCTTTGCATGGAGAATGTAGATTCTGAAAGTCTTCAAAGATTTTATGAGAGCATAAGCCTGCTTCTCAATTGGGTCATACTTTAGCTCAGCATCTCTCAGGGTTCTGCTGAAAAAAGCAATTGGATGATCAATACCTTCATCATTCTTTTGTAATAGTACAACTTCCATTGTGTCATAAGATGCAAAAGAGAAAATGTAACAACCCTTGGTGTAGTCGGAACTAATCAGGGTTGGGGCCCCCATGATGGCTTTCTTAATGTCTTCAAAAGAATTTCTTGCCTGGTCCGTCCACTTTATTTCTGCATCCTTTTTTAGCATGACTGTTATGTGCTTTACCAGCTCAGATAAATTAGGAATGAATCTCCTGACAAAGTTTATCTTGCCTAAAAAGGATTGAATGTCTCTTTTTGACCTTGGTATTGACAGCTGCTGAATTGCTTCTACCCTTACCGGATCGATCTTTACACCTTTAGCTGAGACTATGTGGCCTAGGATATTTCCTTCATTGAGTGCAAACTGGGACTTTTTGGGGTTCAGTGATATTCCATACCTTTTGCACTTCAGAAATACCTTCCTTAAATGTTGTAAGTGGTCATGATGGCTATGAGAGTAAACTGTTAAGTCATCCAAATATATCGGCACAAATTTATCTTTTAGCCCTACAAAAGATAGGTCCATGGCTCTCTGAAAAGTATCCCCAGCATTCATTAGCCCAAATGGCATTTTAGCATACATGAAGGTGCCCCAGGGGGTGGTAAAGGCAGTCTTCTCTTGGTCATCAGGGTGCACAACAACTTGGTTGTATCCAGAGAAGCCATCAAGGAAGGACATAACTCTATCCCCCGAAACTTTTTGCAATAGGTGTTCCATCTTGGGCAGTGGATAGTTGTCCTTCTTGGAACACTTGTTCAGGTTTCTAAAATCCACACACAACCTGATTTCTCCATTTTTCTTTCTTACCACTACCAATTTTGCAATCCACTTCGAATATCGGAGGGGAACTATGATATTGGCTTTAAGGAGCTTGTGGATCTCTTTTTCAATCACTGGTAATAGGAGAGGGCTGATGGGTCTTAGCTTATGTTTGAAAGGAATGGTGTCCTTCTCCAAAGGAATTATGTGCTAGATGATATTGGTGTCATAAGTTTTTAGGTCACTATACTCTCAGGAAAAAACATCAGCAAAATCTTTTATCAAGCTGCAAAATTCAGACTTCTGATCAACATTCAACCCCGTGGAAATATTTATTAGTTTAGGATGGCTTTGGCCACCTATGTTTTGCTCTTGGATATTAGGGTCTAGCTCCTTTTTGGTAGGCTTGAGAGGGATGTCATTGTGATCAAACAGTTCTTCCAGTGGTAATAGAACTCGGGGTATGTAGTTGTTGGGCAATTGGACAATATTCTGCTCAGTCACTTTATCTTTTAACTTGAGCTGTTTGGATTCCTCCATGTTAAGGTTTTCCTGGTCTATGTGTATGTCAGATAATTCATCTACTAACTGAAGGAATTTACTAAGCTCTTCATCATTCTCAAACACCCTCCAAAATTTTACATTGTCTAGCAGAGAGGGTCTATACTTGACCTGAACATCATAGCTGAGCTTAGGGGGTAAAGGAGGAACAAATAGACTTACATAGATGGCCAGGGAATCAACCAGGTGATTCAAAGCCCTAGGAATATATGCCAGTTCAAAAAACATAAAGGAGTCTTTGAGTTTCCATACCTCATCCTTGTAGGCCTTCAATCTGATATTTTTTGACTGAAAAGTGTTGTTGACCTGCTGTATGATGAGGTCCGCGTCTCCAAAAATCTTCACGCACATGATCCCCATCTCCTTGGCAGCTTTAACTCCTAGCAGCAAGGCTTCATATTCTGCTATGTTGTTCATGGTTTTGAAATCAAGCTTATAAGACAGGTGAATGTTTTCCTTAGATGGGGAGATCAATACTACACCCGCGCCTGCTGAGCTTTGAGCGCTAGCCCCATCAAAATACATGGTCCAGATTTCCATTGTTTCTTCTTCGGGCTGTTGACGGGTGGGCTTAGTGAGATAAACTGATGTTTGCTGATTATCATCTATTTGCAAAATGCAAGACCCAATATCAGTATCCACTGTGTAGATGGGGTGATTCACCGAGTGGGTCTCCTTGCTTATAATGTATGCTAGCTGATTTTCCCTGTACAACCTCTTAGTCTCCCCTCCAAACATGGGAATGGTGGCATATGTGAGATCCATCTGAAGGGTGCCCCGTAGTATTTTTCTCCATGACCGAGACAACAAGAGGCCGAATTTTGGAGGAATATTGGCCACTACAATGTCCATCATTACGTTTTTCGAAGGTAGTTGCGTTAAGTTTACAGCAAGGTCTTTGATGAGGCCCAAGCACTTGACCTTCCTAGAGTCAAAGGAGAATAAATCATGGTAGGTCTTGGTGATGCTGAGGCCAATTTCATCCATCATAGTCTTTGGCATTAGGTTATGAGAGGCTCCTGAATCTAGTAGATAGTTATGGAGGATTTTATCATGGATGTTCAAGGATATATAGAATGGGGGGCAGGAGTCCTTTAGGTCTTCGATCATGGGGCCCAGGGTTACAACAAGATTTTCATCTTGCAGGTTCATAAAGTCAGTGTCAATGTGCACCTTGGGCTAAAGGGAATTAAAAATGGAAGTTTTGAATGCATCATTCTTCATTAGCTCAATTAAAGGGAAAGGGATTTTAAATTTTTGAATTTCAGACTCGAGGTTGAAGGAATAATGCAGCCTATATGGAAACCTTACCTCATGAGCTGTAGGTTTGAGTTGGACTTGATCAGGTGTGGCTAAATATGCTAGTTTAAGCAATACTTTGGATGGGACAACCACTTTCTTTGGTAAAACAACAACCTTTCTAGCTGGTGCAGTAGGCTGCTTGACAGGTACAACATTCTTCTTGACGGGAGCAACCAGCCTAGACCTCAATTTGTAACCTCCCTGACCATCAACCTGATAGATAGCCTCTTCAGTGGTCTACTCATCAATCAGGGCTTCCTCTTATTCTTCCTGTGTCAGAAAATAATAGTCCACCTCATCCTCCATGCAGTGGATATTGTCTTCAACTTCTCCTTTTTCTTCAATGAATTCTGGCTCTTCTTCTAATACAACATTTTGAAATGAAGCTCTTATACTATGATATTCCCCTTGATTTCTCTCCCTTCTAAGAATCTGAACTGGGGGGTTTCCTCTTCTATAAGGAACAAAATTTGGGTTTTGAGGAGCAAAGTCACTTGGCCCTTTACCCCTTGTAGGTAGATGTCCTTGGTCCTTCAATTTAGACATTTCAGTAGTCAGGTTATCTAACAGTTTGGTCATTTTTTCAATCTTGTTCTCTGATGTCGAAGCCCCACTATAGTCTGTTGGCTGCTTTTTCCTGTCTATCTTCCCTTTTACCTTCTAAGATGCCAGAATGTTTGACTCTACCTCTAGGGCAGCATCCTGCATGGGTGATAAGGAAGCAGACCTCCTTTCTCTAAGAAGTAAGCAGAAGTCAGAGTCAAAGGCATTTGCATAAGTTATCCTAGCTGAGGTATCAGTGGGCTTAATTTTGGTAGAGATCTTGCTGTACATATTGTTGAATCTCTTGGTAAATTTGGAGACAGACTCCCCATTTTCTCTTTTTAGGTTGCTGAATTTTGTGATATAGTAGAGGTGGTCCCTTCTTTCTCCCCAATGCTTTAGGAAAATGTCATCTAGGACCTCTATTCCTGCCACTAATCCGGTAGGCAGTTCCTTGAACCACTTCCTAGCCTAGCCATCTAGGCTTTGCACAAAAACCCTAGTCCATACATCTTCTTGTTCAATGTTAATATTTTCAGCATAGCTGTAAAAATCCTCTATATGTTCTTCAGCAGTGAAATCCCCTTCCCCTGTAAACTTAGGCATATGCTTGAGATAATCCCCAGTAGGCATGGCTGCGAGAGGATTTGGAAGAATTAAGGGCGTATAACTAGCTACCAGGATCCTTTCCATCTTGGTCAATTGAGGGGAAGCCATATTGGAAATGGGTATGGACAGGGTTGTGGAAGGCAGCACTGATGAAGATACTTGCTGAGAAGGCGGTTGTATACTTATCCCAGTGGAGTCACCAGGGATTGGACCTTCACAAGCAGCAGTGCTTGAAGATGCCCAACCCCTAGATTTTTCTGATGTACCTAAAAATTCCTGGGAATTAAGAGTTTTAGCAGAAGAAATAATAACAAAAAGATTTCTTGAAATACCTGATGTATCTTTTTGTGTAGCACTACTGGTCTGTCTTAGTAAATCCCCAGCTTTCCTCAAAATTTCTTCTGGATATGAAACAGGTGTTGCTGGTGGCCCCTTTGGGTTTTCTCTGGTACTTGGTCTTCTTGAAGCCACCTTATATCAATGGAGTCTCCAGATATATGATTACAACCATAATAATGTCCAAGCTTTTTCTATCATCAAAGCATGGATCTATGTCGTCTCCTAGGGAAGCTGAGCTTCAATCTCCTCTCCCCGGCAACGGCGCCAGTTTGTTATCACTCTAGGAAACTCCTCTAGGTTGTAGCTCGAGGATGCCTGGTAACTTACAATGTTTTTAGGGTTTTCTGATATGGATCAAGTCAGTTGACCTATATAACCTTTCCACTCTCAAGGCATGCATAAAACTCACTCGTTTACAAGGATTTTAGTTGCAATTGCTCAGAAGTTCGACAATAAGGTGTAGGGATGGAGAACTCACCAGGCTGGCAGACTTACATACAAAACACATGCATATAAATGGCTAAATCCTGATGAGGATGGTATTTATAAATCAAATAGCACTAATAAACCAATAGGATGACAACTATCAGCTTTTTAATCAATCTGAAAATGACCTAAATACACATTCAAGCATAAATACAGTAAAGAAAGAGATGATGGCTGAACAGTTCACAACAAAAGAGATTATATCATGAATAAGTAAAATGAGAAGCTTGAAAGCATTATTGGCTCATAAATCCTTGAAGTTGAACCCTTATTATAAAATTGGTCTCAGGATTTATAACCTTCTACAAAAAAAATACAGATCCTGAAAATTCGATTTGTTTACACAAAAAATACTTGAAAGTGATAGTTTTTTCATATTAGGGTTTCAAACTCTACCTAACTATTTTTCTAACTTATGATGAAGATCTAGTTCACTGACTGAATACTAAATAACTGCAGTAGTTACTGATAATCACCACTGCTGGTTCAGTGTAATTTTTCCACCAAAAGCCAGTGTTTTGGCGGTTAACTGACGTGACCTTTCTTGTTTAACATACCAAAATTTCCTACCCTGCCACCGCGGTTGGTGATTGAAAGTTATAACCTCTAACCCGTCGGTGCCCCAGGCCTGAATGTTGTCGCATTTTCGGCACCTC
The DNA here is from genome assembly GCA_001517045.1 of Pseudotsuga menziesii. Taxonomy (NCBI): domain Eukaryota; kingdom Viridiplantae; phylum Streptophyta; class Pinopsida; order Pinales; family Pinaceae; genus Pseudotsuga; species Pseudotsuga menziesii. The sequence continues at coordinate 333,012 of LPNX010170474.1, forward strand.
AAATGACTAGCGTCGCGACGGTTTATGCATCGATGATCAAAAGTTCTGTCCTCTATCCCATTGACGCTTTATATCTGAATGTATCGGTGCTTTCCATCACTAGCTTGTCGGCAATCGGAAGCTGTAATAACTAATGCATCAGAACCTCAAGGCTGAATGCTGCCGCAGTTTCTACATCGATGATTGGAAGCTGTTTCCTCTAACCCGTCGATGCCCCAGGCCTCAATGCAGCCACAATGTCGGAGCTTTAAACCACTACCTTCGCGATCGGAAATCAAAAACTTTAGCCACTATCCCATTGCCACCTTAGACCGAAACGCTGCTGTTGTTTCGGAGGTGAAACGAACTAATTTTATCGCTGTCAAAAGTCATTTGATGAATGAATCGAGACATTAGTCCTCTATGCCACTGATGGATAGTCTTTTTATTCATCGATGTGCATTGTCTCTTTTGTTTTATTTTTTCAAAACTTTATATGTTTAACTGTTGGGGATTTTGATTTATCACTGTCGGAGGTTAGTAGAAGTTTGAATTGGAGCTTTAGTTCCCTATGCCGCCGCTATTTCGTGGGTGAAATGAACTAATTTTATCACTATCGAAATGATTTTTGTCATTTATCGGAGGCCTTGTCCGTTGCCTTACCGACACTGCAGAGATGCTTAGTTGTAAACTCGTTGATCTATAGTCCTTAGTTCTTGCGATCGTCGATGATTTTCTATTGTGGCGGAACCCGTAGTCAGTCTGTCTCCCGCCGTTGCGGCTCCTTAGTGAACTATCTTGCCGACGGTTAGTGTTTTCAAGTTTCGACGCTTTATTAAGCAGTGGTTCCGATTTTCGATACGTGACTTCGGCGGAATTTAGTGCTTTATATCACCAACATTGTGGAACCTTTCAGCTTTGCCTCACCGATACGTAGTCCTTAGAACCTCTGATCGCTGAAGTTTTCATATGATCGTGGAAGCCGTAGTCTGTATGTCTATCAGTGGCTAATGAGATGTTTTGATCCTCCCCCAAGCCACTGAAAGCTACAACTTGTGAAATTTTCATAAAAAATAGAGGCTTTCAAACTTTCAGTGATATTCATATCCCTCATTGCATGAATTATATTCTTCATACTATTGAAATAAATTATTTTGGGAGATAACAGGAAGGATAGATACAGAGAGGACGTGATGGCGCCAAGAGGGAGGGGTTGCGTTGCAAGAATAGTAGTTGCATAGAAGAGAGGGGATGCACCGAGAGAATATTCGTTGCATGGAAGAGATGGGTTGCATCGAGAGAACAATCGTTGCATGAAAGAAAGGGGTTGCATCGATAGAATAGTCGTTGCATGGAAGAGAGGGGTTGCACTGAGAGAGTAGTCGTTGCATGGAAGAGAGGGGATGCACCGAGAGAACAATAGTTGCATGGAAGAGAGGGGTTGTGCTAAGGGAAAAGTCGTTGCATGGAAGTGAGTGGTTGCGCATGAGAAAGTGGTTGTGCGCAAGGAAATGGTTGCGCAAGAGGAAGTGACCACGCAAAAAGGAATGGCTGAACAAGAGGAAGAATCAGTAGTGTCACTTAGATGTTGGATCCCTCCAATAGGAAGATGGTGATCGGACGTCACATCAGTACTCAATGAAGACCGTTAAGAGGGATGAATGACGACACTTTTTTACGTAACATCTAATGATAGCAGATCCAAGCGGAATGAGGGCAGAATTGATGCCATAATCAGTTCATTAATGCAGGATTTAATCCTAATGATGAAATTGATATGAAAATGGTGATATCCGATGTGAGGTGGTTGTTATAAGTAGATGGCTAGTCACTAAGAGGACACCATGGGGTGAAGTTACACTATCTGCAGTTGTAGAGGTAGGAAGCTCTACTGCATAAGGAAATGGGAACCAGAGCTAATATGAAGCGTACCCTGGATACATGGGAGATTTTGAGTGAGAATGCTTCACTAGTGGAAATTGAAGAAGAAGTTGCAAGTATGCGGTCTAGCTCATCCAAGACAAAAGAGCCTGGCAAGGTCATCCTTGGTTATATTTCTCCCAGTCGGTCTAAGGCGCAGACCAAGAAACTCACGAGGAATCTGGAAGAGGCCTGTTGGAAAGGGGTTGGGGGTAAGTGAGTTGTGCAGCATCTAGGTTGTTGCGCATACTCATGTGCCACTGCGCAAGGAATAAATAACGCGATAGGCATAAAATAGTCCACTTTTTTATATTTCCATGTCACTTTTTGTACTTGTTGACCATTTCTTTGGAATATTGGTCCTTAGTTGTTAAATCAGTTAGAATTTAGTTAGAAGTGGACCTTTAATGTAAAGGCACAAGCCTATAAATAGAAGAATTATGCATGTAACAAGAAGGGGAGAGAAGTGGGTTGAGCATTGAGATCGTGGTTAAGGAGAGTTTTTGATGCTAGACAATGTGATATGATACTAGATCCTTGTCTGTTTTGATATGTGATCTGTTATGTGGAATTAATATGATGTGATTTTGACCTGAACTCCTCTTGTCTTTTTATCTTTTCGTGGTTTACATTGCTGCGATTCTGATGATGAATGATGAATAGATTTGCATATGAATGGATAATGCGATGCTTTTTGCTTATGGATACTGTCATATTTTAGATCTTTTTTCCCCACTAGTAGATCTGTTGTACTGATGAATGAATAATGTGACATGATGAAAGGTTCTGGTTTTGATTAAGAAAGTAGATTAGATCAGGAAGTTAAGATGATAAATATCTGATGCCCCTACCCTCCTCTATACTGCAGAAACTTGGTTCCGACAACTCTCCCTCGAACAACTCGGGTGAGACCTCATCCGCTCTACAAGTTTTGCTGGACAGGGTAAAACCTATCTAGGCCAATGCTCAGGGATATCATGATGTGTTGAGCATCGACAGAGTGGAACCCCTGTCAACTGAGTTTTGTTGGCAGGGATTGCATTAACAGGGTTTACCTGTGTCCCATGTCTTATGGGTGTGGGATGCCTAAGGGTATAGTCTAAAAATAAAAAACTTAAAATTAAAATTAAGGATCAAAAACTTTTATTTATCCATAGGTTAACTACTTTGATATAAACTAATATTTTTATAATTACTAATTTAAAAGGAAGAACCCAAAATAAATCTTAACAATCTTCCTCTCTAAGAAAAGAGTCCTTCCTCCTCCATCCATGAAGTTCTAAAATATAAAACCTGCTTTCCCTAAAATTGTAAAATATAAACACCAAATAACATGCTACAACATTACTTTCAATCATGTTCATACTTGTACAAAAAAATCTCTGAAAGTTTAGTGGAAACGGGTCCTTATAATTTTGTGTCAATGTACATTGTACATAGACGTTAAATCGTCTATGTATGTAACTTACATAGGAACTTAAATAGAAATATAGAATCTCAAGTATGGAACTTACATAGAAACATAGAATCTCAAGTATCGAACTTACATAGAAATTTCAAGTATGCAACTTACATAGAAACACAAAATATCAAGTATGGAACTTACATAGAAATCTCAAGTATGGAACTTACATAGAAACACTGAATCTCGCTTCTCCATAATGATCCTGAAAGCCTATAAAAATAGTTATTCTCTTATTGAAAAATAACAGATGTTTTCCCTAAAGTTTGTACCGAATGCTTAGCACAGAGTTTAGGCACCTCAAATTGAATGAATCTAGATTTTTAATAGCGTAAGAGGAAAATGAAGGTGTGGATGAATGATCAAAGGTACTGATAAGTATATACAAAGGACGGTAAACAAAGATGATGTAGAAGCACATAATATGTATGAGCCATCCATGAACCAAATATATAACAGTTGATCACATATATAAATATTGAATGCCTTAATAATAGAAAAACATTTTGTTTAAAATGGAATACAAACACACACATCTTTAATGAGAAACTAGCATCAGAAACACTGAATTTCATAAGAATCGTGACAGAAGTTTCAAAAACATTGAATAGTATTTGTATTGATAGAAATCAAGAGTGGCTCATTCAATATTTCTCATCCTCCATAAAGTTCCAAAATATACCCACAGAGCTTCAAAAGAAGTTTTAGATTGGTAAACTCGACCCTCACAATCACTCACAACCCCTCGGCTAGAACCTCTCCCCTTTCTCCATAACATAAAAAAGTATATATAGATAAATAAAACTAAATAACTTCTTCCATTTGAGGCTTAGTTTTACTCGAAAAGGCTGCATGGAATCTAATGAGTCCACAATACCAATGGTTGAGCAGGTCAAACCTGCTTCAGAGAGCTTAGGGGCTGGAATGTATGCATCATTGATGGGCACATTTGATTTTCCAGCTCTGATTAATTATATAGATTCTACTAGTGTGGGGAAGTCCATAGCTACGGTTGTTGATATGACTGATCCTTGGGTTCTCTCTTCTCACCATGAACCTGAAGTGCCCTTATCGACAGCGGAAGTGGCTTATCAAGCTATCAACCGTACCGTTGTTGATCCCATTTCAGTCCCCCTCACAGTCTCAGAGGAACAAGAAGAAACCTATCTACCTGCTTGGGTAGAAAACTCTTTGAATTCTAGAGATTGCTTAGATATGGTTTTACCTTTGGATGAAGCCATTCTGGAAGCCATGTGCGGACGAGATAAGATATGTGAAGATATTCACCATCGATCCTTTTTTCTTCTAGAGTTAAGCAGGATAGAGAATCAGGAGTTTCATATGAGACTGGCAGATGATGTTGATACGCCCATTAATCCCTTACCAAGGGAAGGAATGTTTGCTGAGGGGAACATGGCAAATATTTCCGCTACTATCTCTATCAAAATCTCTGTAAATCCTAACGTTGTGGAAAATGTACATATCGGCGCAAACTGCTCTCCTGAGGAGATTGTGATCTATACGGCCTTGTTTAAGGAATTCCATGATGTTTTTCCTGGTCATATGAGGAGATGCCAGTAATTGTTCCATCTATAGTTCAGCATGAAATCCCAACATACCCTGACGCTAAACCTATTTGGCAAAAGTTGAGACCTATAAACCATCGTAAAGTGGCGGCAGTGAAGGCTGAAGTGGAGAAACTGCTGAAAGTCGGTTTTATTTATCCCATAGCTTTGACAGAATGGGTATCCAATCCTGTTCCTGTTGATAAAAAGTAAGGGACCATATGCGTATGTACTGAATTTCAAGATTTAAACAAATCCTATCCTAAGGACAACTATCCCACTCCATTTATAGATCAAATTATTGATGCTTGTGTAGGAAGTGAAGTCTTTTCTTTTATGGATGGTTTCTCTGGATATAATCAAATTCAAATTAAACCAGAAGACCAACAAAAAACAGCTTTCATTTTTCCTTGGGGTACCTTTGCATACAAGAAAATGCCCTTTGGATTGAAAAATGTTGGGGCAACCTTTCAGTGGGCAATGAATTTTTCCTTTCACAATATTAAAGCCATTGTCGAACCCTACCTTGATGATTGGCTTGCACATTCTCGTAAGAGGATCGACCACCCAGATCACTTGCGTTTGATTTTTGAGCGATACAGATACTATAAGATTTGCTTGAATCCCCACAAGTGTGTGTTCTGTGTCGATTCAGGGAGACTGCTCGGATTCATTGTTTCTAACAAAGGCATTCAGGTGGATCCTTTGAAAGTTGAGGCTATTATAAATCTACCTCCTCCTCGTTCTATCAGGAAGCTTCAGAGCCTGTAGGGGAAGTCCAATTTCCTTTGATGTTTCATTGTAAATTATTCCAAGATTACTAAAGGTTTCATGTGCCTGTTAAAATAGGACACCCCATTTGTATGGGATGAAATTGCACAACTCGCTTTCAAGGCATTAAAAAAAGCTTTGTTGGAAGCACCATTATTGCATCCGCCAGATTACTCTAGGGATTTTATATTGTATCTGGCCACATCTGAGTCAACTATAGGGGTAGTCCTAGTCCAGGAGGACGATAAGCTTCAAGAGCATGTCATCTACTATCTCAGCCATGCTTTAGTTGGACCTGAACTTAGGTATTCCCATGTTGAGAAGTTGGCCTTAGCAGCTGTTTATGCTGTTCAGAGGTTACATCACTACATCTTACTAAGGACTACGAGGGTAGTGGCAGATGTTAATCCTTTTCAATATGTTTTGTCTTGATGGATAGTTGGAGGAAAATTCAACAAATGGATAGTCATTCTCCAAGAGTTTGACTTGGATTTTCAATCCGCCAAATCCAAAAATCCTTAGTTTTCGCTGAGCTCATTGCAGAATTTCCAGTAGAAGAGGATGTAGCCATTGAAGAAGACTCATTCCTAGATGAGCATATCTTTTTTATTTCCAACTCTGACCCCTGGTATGGAGATATACTTAATTATCTCCAGAATTTGAAGTATCATGCATCTTTCTCGTGGGAAGAACTACGTAAAATACGCTTACATGCCAAGAACTACCTCATTATAGGAGATAATTTATATCGTAGGGGGGTAGATTCCATTTTGTGTCGATGTCTTACCCATGAGGAAGTGGACATTGTCCTAAATGATGCCCATAGTGGAGCGTGTGGGGGTCATTTATTTGGGTTAGCAATGGCCCAGAAGATATTACGTGCCGGTTATTCCTAGCCCACGGTCTTTAAAGATCGTGTCGAAGCCATGAATCGTTGTCATCCTTGTCATCTTTACACCAGAAATATGTGATAGCATCTCACTCCGTTATTTCCCATCATCTCAGTGGGACCCTTCATGAAGTGGGGGATTGATTACGTGACGTGTAACCCAGCCTCGGCTGGGGGGCACAAATATATCATTGTCACTGTAGATTATTTTACGAAATGGGTAGAGGCAATGCCCACCTTTAAAGCTGATGGGGAAACTGTATCTTTTTTGTGTTCAATCAAATTATTGCATGATTTGGTATACCTAAAGTGATTTTTACTAACCATGGCAGTCATTTCCAAAATAGCATGATGAATGAATTGACCACTATGCTAGGATTTAGACAAGATAATTCATCTTCGTTCTATCCTCAAGCAAATGGTCAAGTCGAGGCTGTTAATAAAACTTTGAAAACTATCCTTAAACACACTATTAATGCATCCCATTCCAATTGGCATATCATGCTGTATCCTATGCTTTGGGCATGTCGGACCAATGTAAAAACTACCACCTGGTTTTCCCCCTTCCAACTCGTTCATGGAGTGGAAGTCATTACCCCGATTGAATGTGAAATCCTATCTTTAAGAATTGTTATTCATGTTTTACCTGATACGAATGAGTTGGAAGAACGTCTATTACATTTATAACATCTAGATGAATAGCGTATAGATGCACTAACAGCAAACCAAGCTCATAAAAATAGGGTCAAAATCTAATACGATAAATCGGTCAAGCCTCGGGTTTTCTCTGAAGGGGAGCTTGTTTTGCTCTGGGCCCAAGACAAAGAACCCCTGGGGGTAGGAAAATTCAGGTCTATGTGGTTGGGGCCTTATGTCGTGTCAAAGGTGTTATAGAAGGGCACATATGAATTGATTGATTTCGATGGGAATAAGCTGCCTGAGCCTAGAAATGGGCTGTACCTGAAAAAGTACTATGCTTAGGCTTAGCACTTTTTCTTGTATATTCTTGTATGTATTTTTATGTATAATAGGTCATTGGTTTGGGTTTTTTATACCATTTGCTGGTTGTTACAGATGTCTTCCGAGTGGTTTGTAGGTTTCGCTGACGGCGCTAGTCACCACACTTGTAATTTGGCTTCAGCTGCATGGGTCATTTATTCGCCCTCAGGACAGTTAGTTGCCTCAGGAGGTGCCTGCTTAGGTCCTACTACAAATAATGTCGCTAAATACAGGAACATCATTGAGCTTCTATGGAATGCCTTGTCATGTGGTATCGCTCAGCTGGAAGTCCGACTGGACTCTCAGCTGGTGGTTTCCCAACTCAATCGAGCTTATTAGGTGCAAAACCCTATTCTATTACGTCATTTTATGCAAGTTAGATTATTGGAAAGAAATTTTGAGTTCATTACATTCAATCACATTCCAAGAAATCAAAATTCATTAACTGATGCATATGATAATTATATCTTGGATTGGCATTTAACACATTTTACATAAAATATACAGCATACACATTAAAAACATTTGTAAATAAACCGACAAATATATATATATGTGTGTGTGTGTGTGTGTGAATATCTATCCATATAGATAGGTCGAGTCTCTGATCCTCAAATCCAGTCATAACTGTATAATATACAAAAAAAATACAAAATATGGATCACAATCCATCAAATGCTCCTAGGTCTAAGCTTGACCTCCTTGGTCACTTGGACCACCCTACACTCGGTATTCTTCAACAGCCTCAACAACATCTATGTACACAAGTACTGCTCTGGCTACTCGTCTTAGAAGACGTATCCAGATAGGTGGTACACCAACTACTAGCTCCTACATGATGACAGGGATGTGCTCAATCCGTAAGGTAGGTACTTTCTGGGTAAGCCTAGCTAGCTTCCCCTCAAGAACCCTAATCAATCCCTAGTCCTCTCCCAAAACAGGACGCACATACATGCGTGGATGCCCAGCAGGGTGGACTGGTCCAATATCTGCATTTTGACATTTTTAAAAGGATTATAACTCTTATACATATGTATATATCTCTATAATTAAAATTCATAGAAAAATTAAAATTTTGAAAATAGAAAATTACCTAACTCTCCCCATGCTCCTCCTGGAGGGAGGATGAGGTCAGTATCACCTCGGAAATTTAATCCAGCATATGGAAACTACTCCAAGTCTAGCAACTGTCGCTCCCACCAAAAGTAGAAGTCATCATCATAGACACTTTGGACCGATCCACCACCTCCCTGGCGGAGGAAGGTATCTCCCCACCTACTCAGCCTAGGATGACGGGGAGAACGAACTAGCAATGGCACTGCAGGACTTAAACCCGGCACTCTCTCAAAGAATAAGGATACTAATATACTGGAATAACCAAAATTCTTCCTCCTGCCTCTTTTACAGTCAGAGAGTTGTTTTCTCATTATCGGGATCACTCCCGAGCACCAGTCATATAGGGCTCCCTGCATACAGTCTACTGCTAGTCTCATTTGGAATCGAGTTTCAAGGTGAAGTGATGATGACCCTGCAACCCTCACTATAGTGCTCGTCAATACCTGTAAAGGAAAGTTGCGAATGCGAATAATAGGGATGCAGCTACCCCTCTTTTGAGTTCCTGGCTCACAGTATATGTCAATATAGTTCTGTACACTTAGAGGCTCACCGCCTCTGCTGGTACCTTCCAATTTCACTGGAGCTCCCCATCGTGATAAACCGAAAATGAAATAGACATCCTTCGATGTAATCTCTAAAAGCTCACCTTGAAGGTCAAACATGCCCAGATCATGATCCCAATAGTTTATCAAAAACTCTAAGAGGCGGACATTTGCCTGCATAGGTGAGGCACGAAAAAACTTTAATAACCCACTTTGACGTAAAACATTCACTGTGGGGGCATCTTGAAGAGCTTCTTGGTCCATGTATTCATGTTCCTGCTCCCTCCACTCAAGTGCCATCTTTCAATCTAATAAACAAGCAATTGCAAACCTTTAGATTCATATAAATTTTGAAATTTTTACCCTATACATTCTTTTTCTACCTCACGCAGCGTATGTGACTGTATTTTAGACAAGTCGCGTACTATACGCGACTGTCTTTCAGGCAACCCGCATATAGAGCGCGTGTACGCAACTATTAACATACCATACCCGCGTATACAACATCCATGCTTTGAGGGCACTTAAAAACATGAATTAGGGCTCAAAATTGACAATTGCTTGGATAAAATGAAAGAGCATGGAGTGTAGTTTTACCTGACACTTGTGGTTTTGGGAATGGTCCATTGAATCGTCCACACTGAGCAATAAAAAGTAGAGGTAAAACTTGTCTTTTTATTAAAAATCAAAATGGTGAGTTTTTATTCATATTTTGAACTATTTATAGAAAATTTATTTCTAAAGTGGGTTTTTTCCCTATAGTTCATAATTTTTAAACTAATACCATCTCTTTTCTTCCATGTGACAGGTTTTTGGTTATCTTTAAGTTGTTTTTTCACCCATATAGGATGGTTTGTGGCCATTTCACATGCATTCTGTAGTTATACCTAATCCATCTTGATCCTAGCATTAACACTTTAACCACGGACTATGGTATCTTTAACCATTAGCCCCTTGTCTTTACCATTGTTCTTCCATGGATAGGACTTTCCTCTCATGAGTATCCTCATTTAGAACCTACTTATTGTCTTTCGATACTCATGCTGCAATTGTCATAGGTTTAGGGGAATCTTTTTAGCTATTTTTCATGCTAAATTGAGCCTCATTTTGGTCTCTTTTTACAAGCTATCCCTTAATAGGACTCCCCGCCCTTATGGAGTTTCTTTAGGCCCAGGTCTAACTCCTCAAAATATACTTGACTGTCAAGTAAACTTGTCCGTTCAAGCTCATTAAGAATATGTGAATGGGCATCCACATTGGTGGTAGGTTATCTCTTTCTCAGACCATGTGGAATAATACGAGAAATGATCACTCTCTTTTCTACGGAATTGAGAAGAGTATTCTCAAGTACAGGTTTATCACTTTTCCAGACCTGAGGGACTAAACTTAAAGAAAAGGAACCCCCGGTATGAGCTTAGTTTTCTCTTTTTCGTGCTCTGGACCTAAACATGAAAAATATTCTGGGTGTACTTTATGTCTTTGTCATGCTTGTTAAACACCAAGAACAAAACATCGAGTTTATTGTTGTAAGCCCCATTTCTCATACTCAAATGGATATTTCTGAGTGATCTTGCTTTCCTTCACACTCGTAAAACTCAAGCTATATGCTGCTCTCGAAAGAGCGTTGGGTAGGTGGTAATTTAACCTTTTTCGGACCTCCCTGACTAAGTACAAAAAAGGTTCACCTTTTCTTCTATGGAAGTTAAGAGAGTTCTTCTGTGGTATGTTTTATACTTTTTTGGCCTCAGGAGACTAAATTGGCCGAAAAAGGACCCCCCTGGAGTCTTCTTTGGAGTTTTCAGACTCTCTAAACGTGAAAACACCAGGTGAGCATGTACTAGTTCGGGCTCATAAAATCCATGAATCAGTGACATTCTCAAGCATTATTACCTCTTCTCTTTAAGCTTGTTAAAAAATGAAGATAGACTCGAGTTGACTTTCCTGGACTAGTTAAAATTTAACAGGGAAGTTAAGGAAGAAGTTTTCGTTTGGTTCTCAGTTAGTGGAAGCACGTCATCCTTGAACATAGAACTCTTTGTTTTTTTTGACACTCACATTAGAGGAAATTTCAACTCAAAATGGGCCTCCTAAAAAAATTTAATAAAATAATAGTTAAAATAATAAAATAATATTTATTAATTTTGGAGGAAGAAAGGAAAAAAACTACTTTTTTGTTTGTATTTTCGACATATCTCCTCGTGTTTTTACTCAAATTTTGATCAAGATAGCTCTTTGGATGCGAAATTAAATTCTGCATCCAACGAGTACCCACTCAGCATACTTTTGACGGACCTTGCTACCCCAAAAACAAGAAACACCTGAAAAAATGTGATGATGGCATCATCATCACATTTTTTCAGGTGTTTCTTGTTTTTCGGGTAGTGAGGTCTGTCAAAAGTATATTGAGTGGGTACTTGTTGGATGTGGAATTTAATTCTGCATCCAACGAGCTCTCCTAATTGAAATTTGAGTAAAAACACAGGGAGATATGTCGAAAATACAAACAAAAAAAGTAGTTTTTTTTATGATACGTATCCCCAAATTTATATTAAAAAAGTGTTTAATACCTATACGGAATTTCAAATTTAAATCAATTTCATTGGATAACACATGATGACATAGAATTTGAATTAGAGTTAAAAGGCCCATTTTGAGTTGAAATTTCCTCTAATGTGTCTTAGTGTTCACTTTCAGTTCAACTTGTTATCACTCCAGGAAACTCCTCTAGGTTGTAGCTCGAGGATGCCTGGTAACTTACAATGTTTTGGGGTTTTCTAATATGGATCAATTCAGTTGACCTATATAACCTTTCAACTCTCAAGGCATGCATAAAACTCACTCATTTACAAGGCTTTTAGTTGCAATTGCTCAGAAGTTTGACAATAAGGTGCAGGGATGGAGAACTCACCAGGGTGGCAGACTTACATACAAAACACATGCATATAAATGGATAAATCCTGATGAGGATGGTATTTATAAATCAAATTGCACTAACAAACCTATAGGATGACAGCTATCAACTTTTTAATCAATTTGAAAATGACCTAAATACACATTTAGGCATAAATACAGTAAAGAAAGAGATGATGGCTGAATAGATCACAACAAAAGAGCTTATATCATGAATAAGTAAAATGAGAAGCGTGAAAGCATTATAGGCTTATAAATCCCTGAAGTTGAACCCTTATTATAAAATCGATCTTAGGCTTTATATCCTTCTACAAAAATTACAGATCCTGAAACTTCGATCTGTTTTCATAAAAAATACTCAACAGTGATAGTTTTTTCAAATTAGGGTTTCAAACCCTACCTAAATATTTGTCTAACTATGACGAAGATATAGTTCACTGAGTGAACATTAAATAACTGAAGTAGTTGCTAGTGGTCACTACTGTTGGTCCCCTGTAAATTTGCTGCCAAAAACCAGTGTTTCGGCGGTTAACTGACATGATCTTTCTTACTTAATCCGTCGAAATTTTCTATCATGTCACCACGGTCGATGACTGAAAGATTTAACCTAAACGTGTCGGCACTTTAAACCTAAATGTTGCTGTAGTGTCAAAATTTTAAATCACAACTTCGCGACGGTTTCTACATCGGCGATCGGAATCTTTGACCTCTAACCCGTCGGAACCTCAAGATTGAATGCTGTCGTAGTGTTGGAAATTCAAACGATTAATCTTCTCAGCATCGGTGATCGAAACCCCAAGACTGAACGTATCGACGCTTTAAACCAATAGCTTGTCGACAATCGAGACCTCAAGCCACTAATAAACGGAGCTTTACGCTTGAACATTGCCACATTGTCGGCGCTTTAAACCACTAGCTTCGTGATCGGAGATCGGAGGCTCTAGCCACTATCTCATCGGAGATTTATATCTGAATGATGCTGCAGTGTCGATGATTCAAACGATTAGTCTTCTTAGCATCGGTGATCGGAACCCCAAGACTGAACGTATCGACGCTTTAAACCACTAGCTTGTCAGCGATCGGGACCTCAAGCCACTAATGATCAGAGCTTTACGCTTGAACACTGCCGCATTGTCGGTGCTTTAAACCAATAGCTTTGCGATTGGTGATCGAAGGCTCTAGCCACTATCTCATCGGAGCTTTATATCTGAATGCTGCCGCAGTGTCGACGTCTCAAACCACTAGCATCGCGATTGGAACCTCGAGCCACTAGACTCTTCGTTGGTAATCAGAACCTCAGACCACTAATGATCGGCGATCGAAACCTCAAGCCACTAGTGCATCGCAACTTCAAACCACTAGACTCTCCGTAGTGGCGGCGGCATAGAGGACTAAAACTCCAAAACGTCACCGTCGTAGAGGATTAAACCTCCGACCTGCTGTCAAAAATAAAAAGTTTGGGCGAGCTTTGTATCTCATCATACACCAGAATAAGATTCAAGTAAGAAACCGTTTCCATCACATGTATCAAACGCCATCTGTGTCTTGCCACAGAAGTGTCTGGAACTGATCATATATAATTTTAGTTTTTTGGAGCTCTTATTGCACCTGTGTAATTTTCCCAAGCTTGTCACTATAGTGAAAAACACGAGGGGGAAATTTTGTTGTTCTTTCGGTGGTTAGTGTATATGTTGCACTCCTTCTTAATCTGCCTAAGACAACCCTTTTTGGTGGCTAATGAGATGTTTTGAGCCTCCTCTAAGCCATCGAAAGCTACAACTTGTGAAATTTTTACCCAAATAAAAAACAGAGGCTTTCAAACTGTCAGTGATATTCATATTCTTCATTGCATGAGTTAAATTCTTAATACTATCAAAATAAATTATTTTGGGAGATAACATCTGGCTCCTACTTGGGGATGGGAACCTCCCAGTGAGGTCCCAAGAAACCTAGACCAAAATGCCTTTCCTGAAAAATAATAATTTAAGCTATCTTCTAGTGTTCCTAAGGGCATGGAGTCATTTATCTTTTATAACTGATTCCTTGCAATCTTCCTGTAGCCCGCTTTGCTTATTCATGAAAACGACTAAAAATGACCTAGCTGCTCATATTAAGAGCTTATTTTCCTATCTAGTCCTACTCCTAATTCTAATTAGTAGAGTCTTCTTATCAGGTGACATCATGCTTCTAATGAAACCATGTCAGAAGCTGAGCTACTGAACCTATCCTTGATCTCGACCCAAAAAATAAATGAAACCCTAGCATGCAACAATGTAGTTTCAAAGGGTGACAGAACTAGCTATCATCTGACAAAACTATTTTGATAGCTGTGCTGCTCATAAGTTCCAGATAGTCAACAACAGGGTCATAAAAGCCAACAGGAAATACCTTTTTATGCTGCTGATATTTTCCTTCACTGATGTCAATGTTGAATGTGGACTGCTCAACCTTTGTCGGATCAAAATGAAATCTCAACAGCTGATCTGAACCTTCTTGTTCTATTATGATCAGATCTTGATCATCAATCATTAAAATTTACTTTTGAGAATAGTGCTCACAATAGGATGATAAAACAGGGTTTACATCATATGAACAAAGATGAGTTGAAAACATATAATTTCCTATACAATCATCAGTTATCATAGGCTCATTCTGGTTTGCAAACTGATCAGAAAATCCAGATTCATACCTGTCTTGGGAGTACTTTGCAAACACTGAAGAATCTGATTCTAAATTTGAAAGGAGCTCACATGCTTGCTGCTGTTCCAAATCTACTTCAGACTCATAATCTTCCTGTTCAAAATCTGACTCATACTGATGTTTATCTGGCTCAGGTAAATGATGGTTTTCAAAATCAAACTGCTCTGGGATTCTCCTTGAAGCACAAATGTTTTCCTCCACCTCTAAAGCATCTTCAAACATAATGCTTAAAGATGAAGATTTCCTTTCTAGCAGAAGAAGGGCAAGTTTTGAATGTAGTCCCATCACATAATATATAATGGCAGCTGTCTTCGTGGGCCAAATCTCCAAAGGTATAGCATGATAAGTGTTGTAGAATCTTCGATTGAAGATAGGAAAAGTTTCATCTTCCTCTCTCTTCAGAGCATAGAAATCAGCGAGATACAAATCAAGAGATTTGTTCTCACCCCAATGCTTCAAAAATGCATCAGTGAATTCTGTCCAAGATTCAATAGAGTCAGCTCTTAAATTCTTGAACCATATAGCAGCATCTCTAATCAATGATTTAGAGAAAAATATCATGATTACATCCTCATGAACAATCTGAAAACGTTTAATAAAATCTTCGAAAGATTCCAAGTGCCTTTCTGTTGAAGCTTGATTCTCTCCGGAAAACCAAGGGAGATATTCATAACAGCCAAGAGGATAAGGATGAATCCAAGAGGGTATTTTTAATGGCTTAAACATCTTCATCCTGATTTTGATTTGAAAGGATGTGGGCTGATCATGAGGGATAACAATCTACTGACAAGGTTCAACGGTTATGGAAACGAGTGTTGAGCTTTGCATAGGTTTTGAATCAGTTTTGGTTTCTTCAAGGTTACATGGCTGATCAGATTTAGAAGGAATTTGGGTACAGTGGTCATTTTTATAGATGAGCTGTGGTACACAAACTGATTGACCTTCTACAATACAAGTAGGCTGCAAATATTCTTCAACAGATGGATTTATAAAAGATGGCTGATAATCTTCAGAATATATAAAACATAAGATAATTCTTTTAACATGTGAAGGGAAAACTATAAAGGAGCTGATAAAAAATAACAGTAGTTCATAAAGTAAACTACTGAACTAGTACCCTGATTTTGAATTCAACCTCTTTATCTTTTATCAACTGGGTCCTCCCGATGGAGATTTATTAAATTCGAATGGATTAGGGAAATAGAAGTCTTTGTAAATCTACCCTAGTAGCAGGGCTAGGTTTTCTTCTGATGATCTTCTCTGGGTCTGCAATAGGTGTTGCTGGTGGCCTCTCTTGATTTGCTTGGTATGAACCCTTTGCAGAGCCACATTTCTTCAATGGAGTCACCAGGGATGAGATCTTCACAAGCAGCAGTGCTTGAAGATTCCTCAACCCTAAAATTTTCTAATTTACTTATAAACTTTTGAGAACTAGATGCTTCAGCATAAGAAGATTGAAATGGAGGTCTATTTGATTCAACAACATAAATACCTCTGGAAATACCTAATGCAGCTCCCCTTGCAGCTCTGGAGGTCTGTCTTAGTGAAACCCTAGCTCCTCTCAGAATCTCTTCTTGATCTGAAACAGGTGTTGCTGGTGGCCCTTTAGGGTTTGCTTTGGTACTTGGTCTTCTTGAAGCCACCTTATTTCAATGGAGTCTCCAGATAGATTATTACAACTAGAATAGTGTCCAAGATTTGTCTATCATCAAAGCAAGGATCTATGTCATCTCCTAGGGAAGCTGAGCTTCAGTCTCCTCTCCTCGGCAACGGTGCCAATTTGTTATCACTACAAGAAACTCCTATAGGTTGTAGCTAGAGGATGCCTGGTAACTTACAATGTTTTTGGTTTTTCTGATATGGATCAAGTCAGTTGACCTCTATAACCTGTCCACTCTCAAGGCATGCATAAAACTCACTCATTTACAATGATTTTAGTTTCAATTGCTCAGAAGTTTGACAATAAGGTGTAGGGATGGAGAACTCACCAGGATGGAAGACTTACATACAAAACACATGCATATAAATGGCTAAATCCTTATGAGTATGGTATTTATAAATCAAATTGCACTAACAAACCAATAGGATGACAGCTATCATCTTTTTAATCAATCTGAAAATGACCTAAATACACATTTAGGCATAAATATAGTAAAGAAAGAGATGATGGTTGAACAGATCACAACAAAAGAGCTTATATCATGAATAAGTAAAATGAGAAGCGTGAAAGAATTATAGGCATATAAATCCCCGAAGTTGAACCCTTATTATAAAATCGATCTTAGGCATTATAGCCTTCTACAAAAATTACAGATCCTAAAACTTCGATCTGTTTTCACAAAAAATACTCAACAGTGATAGTTTTTTCAAATTAGGGTTTCAAACCCTACCTAAATATTTGTCTAACTATGATGAAGATATAGTTCACTGAGTGAACATTAAATAACTGAAGTAGTTTCTAGTGGTCACTGCTATTGGTCCCCTGTAAATTTGCTGCCAAAAACCAGTGTTTCAGTGGTCAACTGACGTGATCTTTCTTGCTTAATTCGTCGGAATTTTCTACCTTGTCACCGCAGTTGATGATTGAAAGCTTTAACCTGAACGTGTCAGTGATTTAAACCTGAATGCTGTCATAGTGTCAGTGTTTTAAATCACAACTTCACAATGGTTTCTACATCGACAATTGGAAGCTCTGACCTCTAACCCGTCGAAACCTCAAGACTGAATGCTGCCGCAGTGTCAGCGATTCAAACGAATAATATTCTCAGCATCAGCGATCAGAACCCCAAGACTGAATGTATCAGCACTTTAAACCACTAGCTTTTCGATGATTGGGACCTCAAGCCACTAACGATCATAGCTTTACGCTTGAACGCTGCCGCATTATCAACACTTTAAACCACTAGCTTCGCAATCTGTGATCGAAGGCTCTAGCCACTATCTCATCGGAGCTTTATATATGAATGCTGCTGCAGTGTCAGTGATTCAAATGATTAATATTCTCAGCATTAGTGATCGGAACCCCAAGACTGAATGTATCGATGCTTTAAACCACTAGCTTGTCAGTGATCGAGACCTCAAGCCACTAATGATCGGAGCTTTACGCTTGAACGCTCCCGCATTGTCGACGCTTTAAACCACTAGCTTCACGATCGATGATCAGAGGCTCTAGCCACTATCTCATTGGAGCTTTATATTTTAATGCTATCGCAGAGTCGGCATCTCAAACCACTAACGTCGCGATCGGAACCTCAAGCCACTAGACTCTTCGTCGACGATCGAAACCTCAGAACACTAATGATAGGTGATTGGAACCTCAAGCCACTAGTGCGTCGAAACTTCAAACCACTAGAATCTTCGTAGTGGTGGTGACATAGAGGACTAAAACTCTGAAACGTCGACGTCATAGAGGATTAAACCTCCGACCTGCTGTCAAAAATAAAAAGTTCAGGCAAGATTTGTATTTCATCATACACCAGAATAAGATTCGTCAAGTAAGAAACTGTTTCCATCACATATATCCAACACCCATCCGTGTCTTGCCACAGAAGTGTCTGGAACTGATAAATAGAAGTCTTTGAATGACTCATTTCATATATAATTTCAGTTTTCTGGAGCTCTTATTGCACCTGTGTAATTTGCACAAGCTTGTCACTGTAGTGAAAAACACGAGGGGGAAATTTTGTTGTTCTTTCGGTGGTCAGTGTATATGTTGCACTCCTTCTTAATCTGCATAAGACAACCCTTTTCAGTGGCTAATGAGATGTTTTGAGCCTCGCCTAAGCCATCGAAAGCTACAACTTGTGAAATTTTTACCCAAATAAAAAACAGAGGCTTTCAAACTGTCAGTGATATTCATATCCTTCATTGCATGAGTTAAATTATTCATACTATCAAAATAAATTATTTTGGGAGATAACACAGCTATTACTTCGAGTTTATTACTCCTCCTCTTGTTAGTTCTACCTGGGGAATATGATCATGTCTCCTACATGATATATAAGTTTAGTTGTCCTCTCTGCAAAGTTAAAAGCTTCCTTGGGTCATCTCTGTGTTGTGCTCACTGTTCAAGGACTTAACCCTGTATCTGATCTATATCCTGATTCCATCATTTTCATATCTGTTACTACTTATGTCTCCCTTCCTTTACCCAGTTCCTAGTCACTCTTGTGATCCGTTGGAGTATCTATTGCCTTCCTTATCACAGTATGGTTCCGCATTAGCACTTCTTGCCGATGAAGACCTAGATTTTTTACGATCGTACCTTAGGATTTACTTTCATTATTGGTGAATTCCTTTTCTTCAGTTGTCAATTATCACCTATTGGTTGACAATCTGTTGAATCATATGCATGTTCGACTTCAATAACATCTATTCACTTTGCTTGGATTGTACTGGTTCTTTGGGATTTTTGATGAAGACCTTAGTTTCACATCTATGGACTAAGTTGCGTAAGATTATGTTGTGGTTACTTACATAGCTTCCAGATCTTTGAAGACTCATCATTATTGTATATTGTGGATTTGATCCACCTTTGTAATATACGTGGTATTGTACCCGTACTATATGATGTACTCAAATATTGTAAAGGATCTAGTGTTCTAGTATATTGAACATAGCCTCCTCAGATATGAATTTGTATATGACATTATTATGTATTTGTTTCAGGTACTACCTCTGCCCCATTAGACTTCTGATTTCTTCAAGATTAAGATTATAATGTATTTCAGCCAGCGCTTCCCTCTGACCTCACACATTAGGGGGAATCTGTTATCAACCCAAATGGCACTTCTCCATCCGAGTGCCGACATTCCTTATGTTGGTACACAAAAGGACATCTTAGGATTGAAGTTTTCCAAAACACTATAGATGTGCATGACATGAGATGCATTTACCTTTTCAACCATCTTTCCATATTATTTTTCTAAGTGTTGAATGGTGTACGTGACTATCTTCATTGAAACTCGTGTACGTACACGACTATTCCCATTAACAACTCACATACTGTACGTGACTATCTCCATTGCAACCTGCGTACATTAGCATACGCAGGTTTCCTTTAAGCAACTCACGTGTCATACGCAGGTTTCCTATATTAATATTCGTGTACACCTGGATTCGACAATAAAAAATATAAATCACGATTAATGGAGATTAGTTGGGCCTTAGTCATTAACCACCCCAACCATCTCAACCTCCTCAACCTTCGAAACCACTCTATTTTCCAAAGTATAAATAGAGGCCTTGGGGAGGGCACTAATCAATCAATTTTTGGAGAGCAAAGTTATGCTGGTGGTATATCTTCAGAAGTCTTGGAGCAGTAGAACTCAGAGTCCTTTGGTTGCAGAGGAGTCCTTGTCTCAGGCGTTGGGTTGTACACTTATCTAATTCATTGATTGTTAATAAAGATAATTCTTCTTCCAACATTGTGTTGAGTCTCTTTCATGTATTATGGTTGATGAATATATTTGATTAAGCACTAGATATGTTGTTTATCTAACCTATTATATATACATGTATAATATTGTACTTGGAGAATTTTCTCTTTGCAGGTGAAGGAGATGCATCCCTGAAAGCTTTGGAGAGAAGCAGAGTGGAAGAAGATCAAGCTTGGATCAACCGTCGGTAATCGGGTGAGTCTAATATTTCTTCCTATTTCCTTTTTGTACTTTACTAAAGCTAATTGTCTGTAAGGTTAGAAGTAAGTTGGTAATCCCAGACCCTAGGTTACAAGGGTGTTTAATCCTGAATGACACTAGGTGAATAATTTACAACCAATATTCATATGCCTATTACTTGTTCACCTTCAAGCAATAGATCTCTTCATTGTTGTTCTTTCTGGGGAAGATATCTTCGCTCCTTCGTCCCTAGTATGGTTGCCAAAATTCGTTTGCCTTAAATTTTTTACCAACTGCTTAGCACAAAGTTTAGGCACCTCGAATTGAATGAATCTATATTTTTAATAGCAGAAGAGCAAAATGAAGGTATGGATGAATGATCAAATGTACTGATAGTTATATACAAAGGACGGTAAAAAAAGATGATGTAGAAGCACATAATATGTATGAGCCAGCCATGAACCAGATATATAATAGTTGATCACATATTTGAATATTGAATTCCTTAGTAACAGAAAAAACATCTTGTGTAAAAGGGAATACAAACACACACATCTGTAATGAGAAACTAGCATCAGAAACACGGACTTTCATAAGAATCATGACATAAGTATAAAAAGAATTGAATAGTATTTGTATTGATAGAAAGAAAGAGTGGCTCATTCAAGATTTCTCTTCCTCCATAAAGTTCCAAAATATACCCACAGAGCTTCAAAATAAGTTTCATATTGGTAAACTCTACCCTCACAATCACTCACAGCCCCTCGGATGGAACCTCTCCCCTTTCTCCAAAACATAAAAAAGTATATATAGATCAATAAGACTAAATAAATTCTACCATTTTTTATTTGATGTCAACTGATCCTGAAGATAATCGCCAGATGGAATTTTATAACTGATAAAAGACACCTATTGAATCCAATAAGACGAGCCAAGATTTATGGATATGCTTCTTTAGTAAATTCACCTAGCCGCCACATGGTCATTGGGTACCCTGCATTCTAGCTAACATTTGACTACGGATCCTCTGGAAATATGGAAATGATCTTGATGTTGATCCTCTACGTTCAAATATGGAAGTGTCTGAATTAATTGACCCAAAATATCTCTTTTAAAATGTACTCTGCCACCTATGCATTTGCTATCTTCATGCCTTGATATATTCCTCCACAGTTTCTCCTGAATGAGGAGAAAAAAAAAGAGTTTCTCTTGAATGAGGAGAAAAAAAAGAGTTATGTAGCATTGAGCTTATTGAAATACTTAGAACACAAATTCATAATGACTGCTCTTCCAAAGAAGCTTCAATTTGTTAAGCAGTGGATTATCTCCTTTGACACTTAATGTTCGCTTCCCAATTCTTCCACTATCATAACCACGATTACCACAATCATGATTTTCCTTATCACCTATAAGAGCCTTGACTTATTTCCATTGGATATTGCTTCAGTTTCATTCCATCAATCTTGGCAATGTAAACCATGCCCACAGCTCTAAAGTATTGAAACCATATCAGGAGGTCAATCATAGAGGGTACACACTAATTTTTACTATGAAATTGAATTGCGATGGAAATGAATGATTAAATGATGAACACATATGACCTTTGGAAAACACAAATTTAGTATAGGATGATTCTATTTGTGACAAGTTGAATTTCCCAATACTGAATGCATTGAAGTTCGTAAATGACTACAACCCAATCTCGGGCATTTTGGACATTTTGATAATAAGCACTTTATTGATGTCTTTGCTTGTCATTCGACACCTTGCAAAATTTTACTTTGGGATCACCTTCATTTGACCTCTCGACATATTATAGCTGTATCTTAGTGGCATAAATTAAAAACTTCCATGAATGATGTTTAAAATATATTTTATGTTGTATATTCTCACCACTTGGAAATATTCTGAGTGCATTTGGCAATCAACACTTGTCATGAGTATGATACTTGGAATCCTCAATATCTCTGATTGTTTTTTGTCTCACATGCTTCTGTTTTCAACCACCTCTCATGAATTATCTAAAGTTCCCCATTCTCAAAGAGAGAAAGGATTGTTGTGGACAGGGAGTTCTTTCGAAAAAGCAAAATCCTCATTTTCTTTTTGCAAATTCTTCACCCACAAATTGTGTTGAAGCTTGGGATGCATATATTAATTTTTCAATAATGAACTAGCCAAGTATAAGAACTTCTAGAATCTTTCTTCAATCCCAACTGATCTTGACAAGCACACTAACATAAAATAATCAAAAGATAGCACCGGATGCTCCAACAAAAACTATTGTTCTAGGAAGAATGAGCCATGAAACAATATTTGCTCCGACTCCTGTAACTAGGTAGGAAAGCCATAGTGCAAAAAATCCTTCCTCCTCAACTAATTTGCCAAAAATGTACAAGAAAAATAGGTTGATGGAAATGTGGCTCCAGTTAACATGACAAAATGTCACTATAATGAACTGGTACCAGCATTAATATACCCTTTGCAATTGTTTACACTGCCATTTTTATCATTTTCTACACAGTTTTATCAGCTTTCCTAGATCTGGAAATACTAGCTTGATATTTTGAATAGAGAATCAACAATAAGACTTGGTTACAAACTTTCTGAGTTTGTACATAAGCTTACTCCAACACTTGCAGGCTTACTTCATCATTCAACTCTTTCCAATTCATTCGAGTGCTCATGATGAAACCATTCTGTGCGCTACTAGAAACTTAAAATTTTCATGGGACCTATCTGGTACCAAAATTAGATCCTTCTAGGGATGGCATGCTCCCTGCGAGCTACCAAGAACAAATAGACCCTGTGCCTTTTCCTGAAACCATCTGTGAAACCCACAAGTGAGGATAAGAAACACCAGTGCCTTGTATGCATTGGGCTGGATTCTTTTCATCTCTTTTCCAACCTATTCCAAACCTTGAAGCCTTGCTCTTCAAACAAACTTAGAGTATACTTATAAACTGAACTTATTCGATGCAAACCATATGTGATGAAAGCAAACTTCTCACTGCAAACTGAAGGAAAGAATATGCTTGGGAAGTGAGCTTATTTCCTACGCTACTCTACCTGTAACCAAATATGCAACTTGGTCAAGTGAAATCATGCTTCCAATGAAGCCATGTTAAGAACTGACTTATCAATTGAACTCTTGAAATATGCTTCAATAAGATAAAAATTGAAGAATTTACAGGAATCTCATCATGATTCTGAAACCCATCTTTAGATCTTAACAAAAAAATGACTTGAGTTGAAAAACTCCTCTTTATAGTCGGCTACTGGGTCATATCATTATGTGCGATTTCTGCCATACCACTGTTTCAGTTTTGGATCATCAAAGTTTTCTTTATTCTTAGTCTTGATATCAAAATACAGTTGAAATGGATTTTGAAAAGAAAGGATTTGATAATGTGAGTGTTGAGAATGTATTTTGACCTCTAAAACTTCAATCTCTTTCTCAATATACTCGGTAAATTCTTCTAAAAAGATGACTTTAGATTCTGAGTTACATGAGCTTGACTTTAAATAAGAAGATAAGAGAGAAGAAAAATTATCATCTATTTCCTCATCGGTGCACATATTATTCCATTCTCTGAAATCTTTAATGGAAAGAGAATCTTCCCTAAACTCTGGCTTCTCCATCCATGTCTTCAAAAATACAATCCAAAAATCTGTTATTGATCTAACTGACCTAACAGATAGATCTTCAACCCAACTTTTACACTTTCCTTGTAATGAATCATAGAATAATCTATTGAAAACATCTTCATGTTTAACTCTAAGTAGCTCTATAAATTTACGGAAATTAGATATATGTTTCAAAGTTAAACTCAAATCTTCTCCATTGAATTTAGGACCATTCCTCAGCAAATATTCATTTGTGGGAAGAAGATTCAAAAAGCCAGGAAGTTCTGTAAAATCTAGACATGGATACCTTGAAAAAATAGAAGCAACATCTAAAGTCCTCATTAGTCCAATGAAACCATCAGTGAATCTTTGAAATCTGGATCTGCAGAAGTTGGAGTCGTGTTGTAGCTGCAACTATTTCCCCAAAATTTTTCAATTTTAGGGCCCCCCTTTTTATTTGTTTTCCTTCAAACTGTCCTAGGAGTATTTTGTTATTACCATGGTTGCCCTGAGTTCAGAATTTTCTTGAAAAAACTTGTTTTTTTTCACTTTTCCGTATTGGATGCTTAGGCAACTACCTTTTCGATAGCAGAAGCATAGTGGACTACCTTTCTGATGTTGCGGAAGAAAAACTATCAAGCCTACCAAGTGCCTTTGGACTCCCTCGCCGATACATCGGAGCTAGTTTTTTTTTTCCTCGAGTTTGATTTTCCAAAGTTACGGTTTTTAGTATGAGATTTGTCTGATGAACTGTTTTATTTCACCTTCTAATATCCAATAATGTTTTATTCACTGTCAGTTGATTAACCAGAGCAAGCCAGAGTATAGTGTCTATCTCGCCCGGGGTTGCAGGAGGCTAATTCCGAGGAGTTCCGAAAGCATCATGTTCCTTCTGCCGACTCCGAAGAGTCTAACTCTGCTGGAGTTCTGATACCCGTTCCAATAGTACAACCCATGATGGTAGAACAGTACATTGCCGACATTGTGGAGGAGGATCAGTTTTTGGTTCCGAGGGCAGAACTTAGTGGTTCCGACGTTCGATTGACTCAACATATCACCGGGTCCGTAGTTCTATTCACGCCCGCCATTGCAGCGATCCTCCAGTTTATTCTTTCGATTGATTTAATTTTTGTCCGTCGATAGTTTCCCGCCCAATCATGGGTATATATGTGTGGACATGTGACTTGTCATTTAGCATTTGGATTTGTCTTTTGCATTGTGGAAGCAGTCCAGAGAAGTTGTGTGCACATAGCTATCAAAACCTGGTTCGTTCTGCTTTGCACCCGTGGATTTTCAGCTCGTTCGGTCACTCGCATCGCTCTTGACAGGTAGGTTTACCCATAGCCTTGTCACTTTGGGTAGTATTGGTTGATTTTGAACTATTAAGTGCATTGGAGGTTAGGTTTTTTTTTCACATAGAAGTTTAGGAATTTTTTGCCTCCTTACGGTGATTTTGTGGATGTTTTACATTTAAGGGGGTGGGGGGGGGTTAGTTGTTTGGGGTGTCATTATTGTGGGAGTCTGAGTCTGTATGCCGTTGAATCATTATGGATGTGTTTGCGCCGGTGCGAGTTGTTAGGGCATGGTGCAGACAGGCGTTTCGTTGTTTGCACCACCTTTTTCTTGGTCTTATCATGATCGGCTGGGGGTTAGTAAGTTGTTTTTCTTGTAGCGAATTTTTCCCGTGGGACTCGGGAGGGTTTTTTTTCAATCGATTAGGATTTTTCTCGAAGACAGTTGCTATGTAGGGTTTAGTTTTTTGAGATTGAGAATTGTGTTGAGATCCAGCGGTAGAATCAGTTTGATAAGTATATGTGTGAGACGGAGGTTGTTCGATCGATTAAGGTTTTTGAGATAGTGGAGCTTAGGAAAATTTAGGAAGCAGTTTGTGGGGTTTTTTCTGGTTAAATCTTTCATTCATAAAGATTGTGTTTAACTTATTTTAACAGCATGCATGTCAAGGAGGTAAATAAATTGGTATATTTTCTTGTGTGTTGCTATAAGCACTTGCTAAGTGCTCAGTTAGCCTAAAACATGTTGTTTGACTGTGACAGGTTGATTGCTATAACAACAACATGTCAAAGAGACAGAATAAGAAAGATCAAATGGCTGAAGGAGAGCCAGGGGTAGAAATAATCACCAAAGTAGAGTTCATCTATGAAGACACCAAAGCCACCACTAGAGTTGAACCAGACTACAAGTGGGGAGAAATATTTAGAATGATCTCAAACCAGAATGTACCTGATGTTGGGTTTGAAGAACTGACGATCTATGCTAACATTGAGAAGTCAGCCTTGATGAAAGTAACTACGAGGCCTGAATTATTTCATTGTTCAGAAGTAATAGGATGGATTCTACCCAGGGCAGATGTGACGACAATGATTCTAGAAAACATTGCAAAGCAAGGCTATGCTGCATATAGCCCTACCTATGTCTCCATGGCATACCATTTACCTTCACCACAGGTCTACCTAACAAAGATTTGGTTGAAGGAGGTAGCTTTGGACCTGGTAGAAATTGTAAAGAGGATGATGATACCAGGAAAGAATTTCCGAACCAGACCTTCCGAAGAATATGACACCTCTACTCTCCGTGCTCCCTACAGGTTTATTGCATTGATGCTCAACAGGATTTTTGGCAGAGCACATGGGAAGAGTTTCAAGATAGGTTGGATACTGGTTATATTTTTCATGGCTACACAAGGAACCATCTTCAACTGGGCCAATATAGTGTCGAACAGCCTTTCTGCATGTATAAGTGCAGCCTTAGGAGGAGTATCTTAGAAGAAATCTGAATTTTATATGATCTCTTTTCTAATTGACTGCATATTGTGCACCCAGACTTTCCCTGCTTTGAAATGCAACTGGGAGAAGGACAGGACCCCAGTATACGCATCCTATAAATTGTTGTGGGCACATAAGTATTACAGTTATTATAGGGAAATTTGTGAGCATTTCATTATGCCCTTATATACTCTAATTTTCTTGAATGAATGTAATTGCACGTTCGAAGAGGCATTTAAAGTCATACAAGAGTTTGGGGATTATTATTTGACAGAGGATGGATTATATGTAAGGATGTATGGTGGCTCCAGAGCTCCTTCTCTACTCCTGAAATATGCTACAGATTATGTACTCCATAAGGAGGCAGTCAGACAGTTGTACATTGATGGAGTAGGCAATTTTTTGTTTGAACATAAGAAGGCAATGTACCCTGTAGTACCTTTCTTACTTGGAAGCTATAAGTTTTCAAGGGTAAAGAAGGCAACATAATTTGTTAAAGAGCTAGAATATTTTCGCTTTGGAGAAATGAATTTTCATAGAAATGACTCCCATAACAAAGTAGCTAACTATTGTAAAGAAGCTGAAATTCATTTTGAGTACACTGACTTCTGGGATAAAGATGAAGAGACATTCCGTAATGCAAAGAACATAACAGCCCTCAAGGAAAGATTCAAGCAAAAAATAACAACTATGGGTGGAAAAGGCAAGACTTTAGAAAAGGCTAAGAAGTTAGAAGAAGGAGAGGACAAGAAAAGAGAAGAAGATGCTAGAAGATTAGCACAGGAAGCAGAAAATTGGTTAAGAATTGAAGAGGAAGAAAAGAAATGAGCTGCTAAAGAAGCAACTAGGAAGGAAGAAGAAGAATGCAAAAGAAAAGAGGAAGCTGAAATAAAGAAGAAACAAGAATAAAGTGAGGGCTTCAGACTACCAGAATCCCAAAAGGAGAAGTAGCCTACAGAGCAAGTTGATGCACAATAAGTACAAGACCAAATAGATCAAGAGCAAGGACAATCTGATCCCGATCCCTTGGAACTTGTTGTATCTTCTGGCAGCATATTAGGAGAGGCTTCAATTTCTGAAATTGATTTGATTCCTTTCATGCCTACCGAAGGGAGGAAGTTCCTAATTTTAATACCATTTTTTATGACAAAGAAAAGAAAAGAATCGTTAAAATAATTGAGAAGAAGGTAGATACTGGGGGATAGCTAAGAAAAATGGTGGCAGACAAGACATTGGTACATGCTATGCATAAAGATCCAGGTTGATAGCGAGAGCTGGGGTAGATTTAACCTTTGCAACTAAAGACAATGTGGACAGGCTCATGACTGATCTAGAGCAGTCATGAAAGAATGCGGCTCGACTGAAGGAAACCTTAAAGAAGGAAAGAGATGAAAGCCAGAAGCTAAAGAGAAAATATGAAGATATGATAGGTGAAGTCAAGACTTCAAGAACTGTTGAGGCCTGGAAAATCGCAGGTAACAACAGTTATGGATTCTCCCCAGTAAACGTTCCCAACTAGCCCGTTACTATTTGGTATGGGGAATCCATCCGATTTATGGTCTGGCTACCATAGGTCAAGTAACAAAAATAAGGGTTTTACTAGTTATGGCTCGGCCCACCGTGTATGTTTTTAGTTTTTTGTATTTAATTATGAGATGCAAGTGCCTATCTAAAAAATGTAGATTGATAGAGAATACGAGGAGCGGTCACAATGTGATACGCAGGTTCTTACCTCTCATCTTAACTCTCTCGCATCTAAATCACACACAACAAGAAACTAAAACTAACTACCTAACCTATCCCTAGGGAGAAAAATTATCATTTATCAATGAGTAATGTATTTTGTGCATGCATTAAGAAAAATCACAGATATTTGTTACTTATTTCAAAACACATGAACATTTATAGATATATGAACAACAAGATAGCTCATTGTTTATGAAAAGAATTCATTACCCATAGTGGAAATTTCATAGAATAAACTAGAGCGCATTCATAACAAGAACATAGGTTCAAAGAGTTAGAACAATCTCACAGTTAATAGATAACAGTTGAAAATGAAATAGTTCACATTCAACAAATCCATAGCACAGAATTTGAAACCTTTCACAAAGCTTTCTCCAACAGGAAACTTGTAATTTATTTATGCAAAAGGAAATAGTTCTTCTTACATCATACTCTCACAAATCTATCTGGGAAAAAGTCCCCCTCACTATACAACTAACTCTCCTATATTTATACAAAAATAGCAAAACCTTTGGGTTTCCCCTCGGGTGACCTTTGGGCTCCCCCAACCGTTCAATCCCACAATTTTTTCTTTTAGTGGGTGCTCATGATTTATACAATACGTTACATTTCATTAAAATTTAATAGCACTTTTATAACGAGAGACCAGCTTGATCAGTGATAAACGTTTCACAAGCCTGGGCCTCTGCTGCTATCGAATCCGTTGGTCCTTTTAGACCTTGTTGATCTCAGACCTTCACTTTATCCTTCCTTTTTCTATCTAGCTTCTTTATGCTTCATCCTCTTCTTTCCTTGCTGCCTCCCTTCTGCTTTGGATTTTAGACCTATCTTGCTTGCAGTAGTCACCCTATTATGAACATAGCAGATTTTAGACCATCTAGCGTTTAACAAAGTAACACAAACTGCACTAATACATGCATTCTATAAAATGAACTATAAACAATATTAATGCATGAAAAATAAGGCAAAGAAAATCCTGCAAGTTGGGTCCGAAATCCGCTAAATCCACTGTCCAAACTAAAATCACAAGCATAATAAAACAGGCTCCCTATCTCAATCCAGGCCGCATTTGGACCAATTCAAAATCCTCTGATGAAAGCATGAATCATAATAAAGTAACCGCCAATATGAAACCCCAAACTGTGCTCTTCATCTCGGAGAAACCGCCATGGAAAAGTAGAGTAGAAGCACACAAAAAAGGCGGGAAAACCCTCACCAGCGGGAAAAATACTAAGCATCGGGTGAAAAACTCTTCATCGGCGAACGGAACAACTAAATGTCGGATGGTTAGTTCACTAAGCCGCCACAACAGTGGAAACCATAAAGACTATGGCTTCCGCGGAAAAATAAAATGTCGACGAAATAAAACACAAAAAACTGTCGTACAGGCATCAGAGATCAAAACCACTACCCATTAAACACATAGGCATTGGCGATCGGAAGGACTAACCATAATGTGTCGGCAGAAAAGTTCCGCAGTCAACATAAAACATCGGCGGTCGGCAACGGGGAACTAGCTAGGAAAGCATCGGTAGATAAACCAACTAAACATCGGAAAGATAGTGTGATCGACCGCCACAACGACGGATGCCAAACTGACTACTGACCCCACAAATCACGAAATCGTCGGCGATCGGAACAACAAAAGATCATGCATCGACAAAGCAAAGGACTAGTCTTCCGATCAAATGTCAAACACAGTTTTGATAGCGAAAAGAAAGAAAATCATTTTAAAAACAAAACTCGCGGAATCGACAAATATATGGGCTTCCGTCAGGGTGCTTGCAATCTGCCATCTGAAACAACGACAACGCAAAGGACTAATGCTCCGATCGTGATAAAACAGAAAACGCTGATAGTCAAAAGTTTAAAAAAACAAATAAACAAAGGAGATAAAAACCATCGACAAAAAACGTGATTGTCCATCAGGACATTTATTAATTAGCTTCCACAACGGCGACTGCGTAGAGAACTACGGCCCCAATTCACTATTCAACTGACCTCCGAAAAACCAAATAAAAAAAAGTTAAGTTCCAAAAAACTTCTGGCTAGGCAGCAATAGAAATAGTTTGTTTCGCCTCCGAAACAACGGTGGCAAAGAAAACTAAAGTTTCGATTCAAACATAAATAGACTTCTGATAGAAATGAAGGAAATCATTCAGATCAAAGGACATCATTTTCAAATCAACTTTAAACTCCAAAGTCCAAAGCATTGGCAGACAAAAGCAGTTTTCCAAAAATCATGAAAACAGCTGACCTCACTTTAACTTTAAACAATCCAAATTGTAGCAGAGAGAAAACAAAAATAGAGTTCAGCAATCCAAACAATCCTAGGCAAAATGAAATTAAAAGAAGGGTCCAAAATTTAAAAAATTTGGGAAAATAGTTGTAGCTGCAACAAGAACATAATGCCAAACTTTGCAAGCAGATAAACATGCTCTAACAATATCTGCAGAAAAAATAGAGAAGAGTGCTCAGGTTACCTTAGCAGAATTATAGAAGCTATAGCCGGAGCATCAGATGTTAGAGACTAAAAAGGATAATCTTCAGTTATCATATGGAAATTTAAGTGAAGAAAAGAACAAGTTGGAGAGCAGGGTTACTGAGCTGGAAATGGAGAAGGCTACTGCGGAAGAAAAGGAGAAGCAATATCAGATGCATGTAGCAGCCTTAGAAGAACAGAGAAATTCATTGACCGCATCACTAAAGGATGCTATGGAGCAGAAAGATGACATCCGAACTTTGAAAGAGCATGTTCTGACTCAAAAGAAAAGGATCTATCAAATACAAATACAGATTGAAGATGAAAGATGCAAAATTTTGCAGATAGACACCAGGCTAGAAGAAATTGTAGATACCACTTCATATTTCCTGGATAGGTCTCAAGATATATTGGAAATTCTAAAAGGAAGAATGGTCTCGGTAGAGACCAATAAAGAATCTCCCGTAGACCTAGCCGTAAAAGATCAGTAAACATTAAAGCATGAATATGAATTACTCGAATTTGCAATTAATGTTGCAGAGGAGTTCAAGAAAACAGTGAAAAAGACAAAGACAGCTTGTGCTGAATTTTGCAGGAGAGTGCTCTCCACAAACAATCAATGTAAGACTTCTGCATAAAAGAGATTGGATGTGATACCTGAGCATGAACTGTTTCTAAAACATTTACAAGACAGGTACAAAGAAGATGAGCAAGAAATCCAGTAGGTCAAGGACCTAGATGAATGTATATTGAAAAATGCAGTAGCACATTCAGCCGTGAGCATACATTTATTAGAGGACCAACTGCACATAATTCCTGCTAGGATAGAGGGGATGAAGACCCAAGATGCCAAATACAAAATTAACATCCATTTTCTTGAGCCTTCCATATTTGAAAACATAGCAGCTGATGATAATGCATGGAAAAAATTCACCAGCAAGCAAGCTGGCCCTTCCTCATAAAATGTTTTGGAAATATTGATTTAAAATGTAATATATTGTATTAATTTTGTGCACAAGCTACAAGACAAAATTTGGGAAATGAAAGGTTGGGGAAGCTCAAGAGACAATGAGGGGCAGCCCAAGAGTTTTGTTTTTTGTATAAGTATAGGAGAGTTATAGATATAAAATGACCTTTTTAACTATCTTGAGAAAGTATTGTAAGAAGAATTAATTCATTTTACAATAAAGAGTTATATATTTCTGCTAGAGAAAGTTCTGTGGATTTTCAAATGTCTGCTATGGGCTAGTTGTATATGAACTATTTCTGTTTCATCTTGTTTCCATGAACTGTGAGATCGTTCTAACCTATTGAATTCTTTCATGTTATGAATGTACTCCTATTTATTTTGTGAAATTTCCACATTGAGTAATGAATGTTTTAATTAGCAATAAGATATCTTGTTGTTATATTTCTATTGATATTCATGTGTTCAAAAAAGTTAACAACTAGCTGTGATTTTCTTTATGCATGCAATACGATACATTACTCCCCATTAACAACAGTTTTTCTCCCTAGGGATAGGTTAGTGAGTCTTAATTAGTTTCTTGATGTTTTTATTGTGATTTAGAAGCGAGAGAGGTAAGACGAGAGGTAAGAACCTGCACATCACATTGTGACCCTCCTTGTTATATCTATCATCTGCATTTAGCTAGGCAATTGCACATCATACCTAAACATTAAAAAACCAAAAATATACACGGTGGACCAACCCGTAACCGTTAAAACACTTTAATCGTTACTTAACCTATGGTAGTCGGACCGTAAACTGGATGGATTCCCCGTACCAAACAATAATGAGCTAATTGGGAACGTTTATTGGGGAGAATCCCTACTGTTGTTACCTACGATTTTCCAGGAAACAATAGTTTTGGCGCTAGAAGGAGGGCCGGAACCTCCACATGATTGGCCGAGGAAGCCCACTTCCTCGAAATCACTCCATCGATGACAGTTCTAAAAACAGTTTGCTTTACAAACCCACTCGTGAAGAAAAAGAGAAAGGATATCTTTATCCAGTTGATAACGAAGTGGCTGATGATTTAAGGAGAATTACCAGAGCATATGCAAAAAAGATTGGAGGATTACCTATTATCTCTGTCCTATCTAGAAGAGAGTACGAGAAGAAAGATCACCCTCAATTAGAAGACTCAATGTTGGTAGAAGATCTTGAAGAACTGGTAGAAGCAGCCTTGCAAGAATTTGACCAACCTTTAGATCAATTGGATCCAGGTTCCCCTTACTGTTCACCTTTCTAGACCCTTGTTCAGTCACAACCTCATACTCCACTTAGAGTCATGGCTAATGTAAATGCAAACCAACCACCTCCACAACGTTCTTGGAGGGCTAGGTCGCCTTTAAATTTGACACCTCCCTTGCATGATTTGCCTCAGTATTTTGACAAGATGTTAGCTAAGTTTGAACCAAGTGAAGGAATTTTGGTAGATGACCATTTGCAAAGTTTTTACTTGGCTATAGAAGGACTACGAGCCAGAGAGCATGAATATGTGGTATATAGATTATTTCCTCACACCTTGAAAGGAAAATCAGCCTCATGGTATTTTTCCTTACCTGGGAATTCAATCACTGATTGGAATACTTTTGAGAGACTATTTAGAAGCAAATATGCAGTCCAGAAAACTCATGAAGCTTTAATGAAAGGGTTATGTGCTATGAAGAAAGGAAGGAAGGAAAGAGTGCATAATTTCACTCAAATGTTTGTTGCCTACCTAAACAATTTCACTGCAACTGACAAACCATCTTAAAATGCTCTAATTGAATACTATACCTCAGCTCTCGGGCCTGATCTAGCCATGTTTGCCAAGAGATCGATTAGACCCACATTAGCAGAAACCTATGAAGAAGCTGAGAAGGTAGAGGCTGAGATGGAGAGTATAGAAAATTACCCTATGCAGTCAGAAGAGAAGACTTTTGGAAACAAGAAACCTTTATTATTGACTAAGCCTAAGGATGAGCAATCACAGGATTTCGAAGGGATGGTGAAGATGATGCAGAAATTATCAAACACAGTGATAGATTTAGAAAAGGAAAAAGAGGCTCATAAACCATATAAGCCTTATTATAAAAAAAGGGAAGACAACAGTCAACCTAAACCTCCTCCACACAGTCCTTCAACAATGAATTTAACCGATGTAGGCATGGACAATTTTTTTACTTTTCATCAGCGGCCTCATTCTGAGAAGAATTTCCCATAATGGATTAATTCTATGACATTAGTAATGAATCAATTATTGGAATCCAAATTGACAGAAGTTGGAAAGGATGAAGAAAAGGATCATGAACCTACGAAAAAACAAGAGGAAGATACCTTAGTTTTATGGGACTATGTTTCTATGTTCGATACGGAAGATGAAGATTTTTTGACGTAAGGGGAAACACCAGAAACTAATGTAACAACAAGAAGTAAAAATATGTTAAAAGAAGATAAGTCAATACTTCCTAAGATTAAGAAACTTCAATAAAACATGAAGAAGATAAAGAACAACACTTCGACTATCAAAATACCTGAATTTGTCATTTCAAGTCAGGATCCTAAGAAAATCAACACACCTCTAAAGCTTACTGAAGTTAAGATTGATAATGTCAAGAAGAATCTCAAAGAACATGAGATGGGATATGATATTGTGGAAGACATTAAAAAGGATAAAGCAAATATCTCATTGTTTGAAATGTGCAATTTACCTCAGCAAAAAGAGAATCTTTTAAAATCCCTTGAGACACCAGACGAGGAGCCTCCCAGTGACAACCAACCCGAGGAAGAGATCAATGAGGCAAGTTTAGGAGGGAAATATAAGTATAAAACTCCAGAATTTCTCCTAAACTTTGAAATTTTCAACTATAATGTGCATAATTGTTTAGTGGACTCAAGAGCATCAGTCAACATTATGCCACTTTCAGTCTGCAATAAAATCAATGGTCAACCTAAACCATCCACTTGGCAAATTGTTCAATTAGACAAAACAACTGTAAAGGTAATAGGAGAAATGGAGGATGTCCTGATTCGCTCATCCATGGATGAGAGGGTATGCCAGTACATTGACATTGCAGTAGTAGACATACCAGTTGCTTATGGCTTGGTGTTGAGCTGAGACTGGTCAGCAAGGTTAGAAGGATATTTTGCATCAAATTGGTCACATTTGTGGTTTCCTTTTAAAGGAATTCCAAATTAGATAAAAGTGTTAAGAGAGCCTCAAATGAAATATAATGTCACTCAGTTAGAAGGGAAAAATGAACCAGTAAACTCTGTGTTAGGAAACTATTTCATTGAACTGGAACAGGGAAATTACCAAGCTGAAGAAGCCAGCAGTATACCTGAGACCCAACCCGATCTCCTTTGATTTTCACGGGCTGATGAATTGATTGTAACATAGTAGAGTTAGTTTCAGATGTAGTTTGTAATTCAAATTCAATAGAAGTAGATAGTTTTTGGATTCTTTATTTTGATGGTTCTAAAACAATGGAGGGATCAGGGGTTGGCTATGTCTTGATTGATCCAAAAAATAAAAATAAAAATTTCTTTCATGTAGTTTAGAATTCGAATGCACAAATAACACAGCCAAATATGAAGCACTAGTTCAGGGACTTAAAAAAGAAATAGAATTAAAAGTAAAAAATATGAAAGTATATGGAGACTCTGAAATCGTTGTTAAGCGAATTCGAAACAAAATACATTGCATTTCACCACATTTGAAAGCTTACCAAAATGAATTTTGGGATTTTCTGATAAATTTTCATGCGTTCAATATTGTGTCCATTCCTAGATTAAAGAATGAGGCAGTTGATTTACTAGCTACCTCAGCCGCAATATTAGTACCTTCAAATAATAGATGCTCTATTGAATTACTTTTTAGACCTTATGTTCCATATATGATCACAAATCTATGGGTTTTTGACAATGATCAGCAAATTTTGGAATGTTTAATGAATGATGAT
Source organism: Pseudotsuga menziesii (assembly GCA_001517045.1). Taxonomy (NCBI): domain Eukaryota; kingdom Viridiplantae; phylum Streptophyta; class Pinopsida; order Pinales; family Pinaceae; genus Pseudotsuga; species Pseudotsuga menziesii. The sequence goes on from LPNX010170474.1 coordinate 369,068, forward strand.
ACTTTCAAGGGAGCAAAAATAGATGATGAAGAACGTCAAGCAGAATTAAAATTTGGGAACTTTATTCCCGAATCATCATGATGAAGAACATCAATGCTAGTACAATGAGCTTTTGGTTGGAATCCAATGATTTTTTTCAATAAATACGAAATTTGAAATTTTTGTTATTCAAATTGTTTTTTTTAATGTATAGATAGATTCAACATCCTAAAAAACCCAAAGGCACCCAGATTATGCAATTTTAACATTGTTATGTAGTATTTTAAAATTTTCTTTTGAATTCCATGGAATTAGTGCAAGAAAAATATGTCCCCTCCCACCAAAATCATCAAACTTTTAGACTACACTTAAGATCCACAAAACAAGGTTAGCTAGGGGAATTATTCAATTCAAAGAGGGTTTTATTCCGACCAACAAGGGAAGGACTATCTACCTACCTACTTTGTAGATGATCTGCTTTACATGCTTTCATTTCTTGTATAAGGAAATGTTTGTCTTATATTTTATAGGGAGGGGAGGATGCCTGTAATGTCCCCTCCCTTCTATATCAGCATATAAGGGAGGAGCGTGACTTCACTACTCACTCTGATACCATGGTGTCCATGTAGCCACGTGCCCATACACCTGACTCGTATGCATAATAATTTAAAAATTATTATTTATTTCTCTCTAAACACATTCATGGGTCATATTCATCCTTTAACATACATGATTAAGCATAAACACCATTGTAATAGTCATCTTACAACTCACATATCCTTTTGTTGCGGACTTCAGAAATCGAAAACTTAAAATGACGGAATCATTTAACAATATTTTTCCTTTCACCTTCCACTGCAGACCTCGGATCGTGGAAAAACCAACACTTTACCTTGTCTTTTTCCCCATTTTCTGCCTTTCGACTTTCGACTTTCGCCTTTCTTAGGTGGATGCCAGAGTGCAAAAAAACAAATCTTACCTTAAGATAGTCGCATTTATGACTCTTGGACCAGGTATCTGACCTCCGTGATCATAAGAAAAATGCAGTGGAAAATACAAGGCATATACAAATGCAAAATGTAGGGACATCTAGCAACAGTAAACTTTACTTAAATCTTTAATAAGCATTCAACATATTCAGTACATTCATAAGAAAATACACTGTCGAAATAAGAATAACCAGAGAATACTTATCTTGAAGATGAAGGTGTCCCGCAACTAGCTATGTTGTTGCAACTTTCCACCCAACCATAGGCCAGCTATGTTCATCAATCTCTCAACACAATTGCCACCCCCAAGCTGGGCATGATTTCCACAAGGAAATAGCGAACAACAGGCTCACACATAGCCATAACATATCAAACATAGTCAAGTCAACCTATAGTTGGGTTTATCAGACTGTCTAGCCAAGACAATACATAATTGGGTTTATCAGGATGTAGGCAATCAAGCCAATACACTGTTGGGTTTATCAGGCTACTCAACCAATCCAGCTAACAGTTGGGTTTATCAAACTGTAGGCATTCAAGCCAACATTCACGCTAAGGACCAGCCAAGCCAACTAACAGATGGGTTTATCATCCTACTCATCCAAGCCAACTAACAGTTGGGTTTATCAGGTTGTCCAGCCAAGGATCACACATGGCCAAACGTACATCAAGACACAACCAAGCCAACACATAGTTGGGTTTATTAGGATGCTCAGCCAAACCAATATATGATTCGGTTTATCGGGTTGCTAAGGCAGTGGAAAGGTAGAATGGATAAGCTAGTGGCTCATTCATAGAGCTAGGGACACCTCCACAAGATCTATCTGGTCTGGAATCTACAATACCTACACACCCAACAAAAGGAAGTATCCCCTTCTCTACTACACAGTCCCTCGGGTTATACCTTCCCTTCAAGTGCTCTTCAAGATGTGCATAGAATATTCAACAGCCACTTTTATCTTTTTGTGAGGTTCCTCTCTTCACTAGGTTTATCAAGACAATTCGGCGTCTCTTCCACTCCTAAGTCTTGCATACAGTTCAGACCTGAACCAGGGCACACATAACAACAAACCACAAGGAGACACAACAACATAGGTATCCACTCTGTAACATAGACGACCAAGGTTTCACACCACTTTGTAATACAAGAAAACACTGTAACACACCACCAGGGTTCCCAACAAAGGATAGGTGAAGAGATACATTGCCAAACAACTCCTTCTGTGACTTTCGGATAGTGAATAGTGAATCGAATGGAATGGAAGAATGACCAAAATGTTTTGGGTGAATCAGGAACAACGAACTGGGAACACATTCACATGATTAATTTCTTCAGAATCAAGAATGCGGCTTCCCCATACTGCAGATTTTCTTAGACTGTAGACTATCTTAGTCACGAAACCGACTGCCATGCCTCGCTCTTCCCAAGGGATTAACTGCCTCAACCACTCTTCTGGAAGAATTGAATGATTGATTATAGAGGACGAAAAAGGGTAGATGAGAGCTTATGGGTTCTCTCTTTGACATCTGGCCTCACCTATGGCTCAAAGGTTTGGTTAACTCCCCTCCCTATTCCTTGTGAAAACATGCCCCCATCTCTTTCGTTGCAGTGCATAGCTAGCTGTGGTATTTTATCAAATTGTGTAATTTACATGATATCTCAAAATATAGTGACCAGCACGAGAACCATTGGCATCAACCTGGATTTTTGATACATAAAACACCAAATCAATGGCATGGCCTTGTCCCTTAGCTCCTCGCCATGATTTAATAACAGTAATTACATCATGTACAATTGTCACTATCATGGGGTCAAAATTGGGGTATTACATTCCCTCCCCCTTAAATTTGCATTGTCCTCAGTGCTCTGCAAAATTGAACAAAAATGGATGTGCCAATCGCATGGAATCCTCCAGCTCCCATGTAGCCTCATTAGGACCATAGTGCCTCCACTACACCTTTACCTGTCCTACGGCTTGATTCTGGAGCACTCTGACCTTCTTGTCGAGGATGCACAATGGCTCGGTTCGAAACTCTCCCTCAGGTTCAACCTGGACCAGATCCCAATTAATCACATGGTTAGGATCATCTACATATTTCTTAAGAAAAGAAACATGAAAAACATTATGAGCTCTAGTGCTAGTAAGCAATGCAAGTCTATATGCAACTGGCCCTATTCTTTCAAGTACTTCAAAAGGCCCACAATATCTAGGTGACAGCTTGGAAAAAATCCCAAGCTTCAAAGAGCTCTTCCTTGACTTCACTCTAAGATAAACATCATCCCCAACACTGAAGTCCCTGTGCACTCTATTCTTATCTGCATAGCTCTTCTATCTATCATAGGTTGCTTTCAGGTTCTGCCTGATCTTTGCAACCTCTTGCTCCATTTCCTTCAGCAATTCTGGATCAAGTACAATCATGTTCATTGGATTATCCCAAGTCACTGGTGTCCTACACCTTCTTCCATATAGAGCTTCGTATGGACTCGTTCACAATGATGCTTGTTGTACATTATTATATGCAAATTCTACCAAGTGTAAATAATCCTCCCACTTGGATGGTTTGTCTAGTACATACATGCGAAGCATGTCTTCAAGCACCTGAGTCAATCTCTATGTTTTTCCACCAGTCTGAGGATGGTAGGAAGTGCTAAAGTTAAGCTTTGTACCCAAATTTGCAAACAAACCCTTCCAAAAATTGGAAGTGAACTTGGTATCTTTGTCAGAAATTATTGCCTTAGGAAAACCATGCAATCTGAAAATCTCTTTGATGAATATTTTTGCAATGGCATCATCCTTATACGTGGACTTGACCGGTAAAAAATGTGATGCCTTTGTAAACTTGTCCACCACAACCATGATGGAATCATGTTATCTCATAGTTATTGGCAATCCCATAATAAAATCTATGGAAATAACTTCCCATTTCCATTATGGGATTGGAAAAGGATGCAATAACCCTGTTGGGTGTTGATGCTCAACCTTCACCTATTGACATTTCATGCACTTAAAAATATATTCAGCATTGTCCTTTTTCATTCTTGGCCAAAAATATTGCTTCCTAGTTGAAGCAATTTTTTTCTAATATCCTGGGTGATCAGAATACGGAGCTTGATGGATTTCATCTATAACAATTCTCCTCAAGTTTGCTACATTTGGAATATAAATTATGTTCCTATAGGTAAGAAGTTCATATTATTCCAATTTATATCCCTCATACTTCTTTTCAAGGCTTTGCTGCTGCAGCTTGTCCTTTAACTGCACATACCTTCCATCCTCGTCAGTATGATTAACAATAGGTTGCCTCAAATCTGGTTGGAAAGTACTAAGGGATGCCCAATGCATTTCATGCACCTTCCTGTTGAGTGCATCAACCACCTTAATTTATTTTCCTTTTATGTTTTTGATTTCAAAATAAAACTCACGCAAAAACTCCAGCCATATAGCTTTCCTAGCATTTAACGTTGGATGATCAAACAAGTATTTTAGACCATAGTGGTATGTCCTTAGCTCAAACTTTCTTCCCATTAAGTAATTCCTCCACATCTTGAGAGCATGCACTATGTCTTCAAGTTCTAGATCACGAGTAGCATAGTTCTTATGATGCCCCTTCAACTTCACGGACTCATAGCAAACCACATGGTTTTCTTGCATAATAACTCCTCCAAGTCCTTGATTGCATGCATCAGTACACACCACAAGGTGTTTTTCTGTGTTTGCAATTTTCAGAATTGGTGCACTTGTAACAATATTCTTCAACTGTTGGAAACTTTCTTCACATCTTGGTGTCCATTCAAACTTCATCCCTTTCTTTTGCAAAGAAGTGATTGAATGTGCAACCTTGGAGAATCCTTCAATGGACCTCATGTATTATCCTGCTAGTACCATAAAACATATCACATCTGTCACATTTCTTGGGGTCAGCCAATTCATGATGGCCTCAATCTTTTTAGGTCCACAGATATTCCCTCCTCTGGGATAATGTGACACAAATAGTGAATTTTATCTTTATAAAATTCACATTTTCTCAACTTTGCATACAACTTATGCTCCCTTAGCAATTTCAATGTCAGTCTCAAATGTTCTTCATGCTCTTATTCATTCTTAGAATAAATAAGAATGTCATCTAGGAAGATAAGAACAAACTTGTTCAAATACTTGATGAAAATACTATTCATGAGACACATGGATGTCGTTGGTGCATTTGTGAGACCAAATGGTACCACTACAAACTCTTAGTATCCATACCTTGTTCTAAAGGTTGTCTTATGAATATCTTCTTCTTTAATTCTTACCTGATTGTAACCAGACCTCAAGTCAATATTGGAAAATACCTTTGCTCCTCTCATTTGATCGAAAATGTCATCAATTTGAGGTAAGGGGTATTTATTCTTCATAGTAGCCTTGTTCAACTGTCAGTAATCAATACATAACATGAGTGTCCCATATTTCTTTTTCACAAACAGAACTAGTGCTCCCCAAGGGGACACACTCGACCTGATATACTTCTTTTCCAACAACTCTTGCAGCTGCATTTCTAGATCCAACAATTTTGGTGTACTCATCCTGTAGGGTGTCTTGGACACTGGTGTTGCTCCAGACACAAGGTCAATTGTAAAATCAATGTTTCTATTTGTAGGAATTCCTGCAATATTATCAAGAAAAACATCCTTGAATTCCTGCAATACATGAAAGTCCTCCAACCTAGGAGTTTCATTCTCTGTTGCCTCCAAAACATGGGCTGCCTACAATCTACAACTGCATTGTTGAAATATTCCTAACAGAAATCACCTTTGGAATGCCTCTTACAATCCTTGGGTTTCCTTCTTCATCCATGCATTCAAAAGTCTTATTGTAACAGTAAAGTTTTACCTTGTGTGCTTCCAACCAATCCATTCCAATGAGAATATCATAGGAACCAAGTGGCAGAACATTCAAGTCTGCATATGTGACTAACCCATCCATGACTAATGGACATCTTTCTACCACTTCACTAACTTTTCTCTTGAACACATATTTCATTAAATTTGGAAATATTCTATTACAAGGACTTCATCCACATTGATTTTTTTTGGAAATCTCTAAATACGTATTCTATTAAATCTAGAAAAATCAACTCAAAGAACTATTCCATTAAATTTGGAATAATTAATCCAATGAACTACTTTCTCAATTAATATTTTTTATTTATTTCAAGTAAAACTTTAGTATTCAACTATTCAAAAGGAAATATTACATCTCAATTAGAACTAGAGGAAATATTACATCTCAATTACAACTAGATGGGTTAGATCTAAAATTTAGAACTTTCGCTAGATTGAGTTCCTTCAAAATGAGGAAAGTCATAGCCTTTGAATCCTACATAATTTATATTAATATTATTTATAGGTTTTATTAGATGTTAAGTCGATTAAATTATTTTATGACATAATATCAACATTGTATTTGTTACTACAACAATTATAAACATTGTCATAGTAATTATTTTTGTCTTTGTTATGTATGTTGTTTTATTTTTGGAAATTGGCACCACTTATAATCAAAATGAAAAAAATATGTTATGACTTTAAAGTCTAAGTTTTATCCTTGTAATGATTAAGTAAATTATGAATTAAAATAGCAACATAATTTATTATTATTGTTGTTGGCAGTGGTAGTGTATTAGAAACTAAGTTGATGAATGCTTACTTTATGAATAATAGATTAACTTGAGAAATTTCTTACCTATAAATTTATTTAATGATATTGATGTTAGTAAAGCCTCCCTTATTTATTAATATTAGTTGTTTTAATAAGCAAAATCAATTATGAACTAGAATAGCATTAGCGCAATACAATTTGATTTTTTTCATATACAAGAGGAAAGGGGAAAAACCAACTAAACTAATTATTGCAAGTGTTCATTATTGATTTATGAAGCATTTGAACAATGTGTTTAATTGAAAAGAGCATATTTATAATGAAAATATAGATATCTTACAATATTTATATTATCATTAAGATTGTATATCATATATTAATTTATGTTAGGGCACGGAGGAATCAAACCACCATCGTCCTGCTTGTAATGCAGGTGCTCTTCCATTGAGCTAGCACCCTTTACAACATGATGGGAGAGGGACTATTTTAACACCTAGATTACACATTTCTAATCATCCGTGACAGATCAAAATGATGACAGTCTTAGACTTTTATTCTTTCAAAATGATGAAATTCTTAGACTTTGATTCCTTACATAATTTCTATTAATATTATCTAT
>LPNX010170521.1:0-33140 GCA_001517045.1 Pseudotsuga menziesii
GTAAAGCTATGTGTTAGTAAAGCTATATGTGGTAGGTTTATATACATAACTTGTGTATTTGCAAGGGGTTTTAATTTCAATTATTTATATTGCTTTTGAAAAATGAAATACAATATAAATAATTGTATTTCAATTGACAAATAAAAGTTTCTTAAATATTTTAATCAAAAAAATGCAAAAAAATATTGTTCTTTCAAATTTTTACAATTTTAAACAATTGAATACTCTTAATTAATTTCTACATGAAAAAAATGATATATTTTCAATGAAACTTATTTTAAACACATTAATTAAGGTCGGGACCTATTTACCCAACCATTTACAGTACCGATCGGACGACCGGCAACGTCCAACGTGACCGCGCTCACGCGAGCCAGGTCGTCCGATCAGTGCAAATGGTTGGTTCACTAGTTTACTCCTTAATTAAGTAGTCATATGTGTAATATCACAAATTTTACACTTCATGAGTAACAATATAACATTAACTATTTTATCGTAATTATTTTCAAGTTGAAGCACACTTCATTAATATATCAAAAAAACTACTTAGACGTAGCTGAAATTTAAGTTATTTAATGAAAACAATTAATGTGACGTAAAGGAATGATAATCAGGAAGAAGACCTGAAATTATGGACTTCACCTTCAAAGAATGCCTTGCAATTACATTGGTTATGAATCATAATTAATTAATTAGGAGTGATAAGAAGATCGCAAGAATAAAAAATGACCAAATAAATGACCAATTGTCATGTGGTCATTTTTAGTCTAGATATCTCGTGACCAAATTTGGTCATTTATCTTGGTCGTTTTCAATTGGTTTTTATACAGTGACCAAAATTGGTCATTTATCTTGGTCGTTTTCAATTGGTTTTTATCCAGTGACCAAAATTGGTCATTTATCTTGGTCTTTTTTAGTTAACTCACTTAAATTTATCAATTTTGGTCATTTATCCCTTGAAAAAAATTGTGGTGACCAAAACTTTTGGTCTCCTGGTCACTAATCTCTCATTTTCCACTAGTGTAAGAGGATACCCCTAAACCTGAAAAAGTTGCGGTATGAGCACCAAAGAACAACATAGGCTTAGAAAAAAGGATACTCATGAAAAACAGTCCTATCGATGGAAGAATAATGGTAAAAAACAGGGAACTAATGGTTAATAATACCATAGTCCGTGGCAAAAGGTTGTTTTCTAAGGTTAATGTGGATTGAATAAAGGTGCCAAAAATATATTGGAAATAACAAAACCACCCTATTGGAGCAACAACACTTTATAATAGTGAAAAACCTGTTCCAAAGCACAAAGAAATAAGGTATTAGTTGAATGAATTTTCAAACTATAGAAAAAGACCCACTTAAAGAAATATAATTTCTATAAATAGTTGAAAATCAAAACAAAACTCACCATTTGAAACTTTGAGCCATAAAAAAGCAAGTTTGTCCTTCTACCTTTGTTCGATCATTGTGGACATTGGAACCAATGAAATCGAATCCCGCAAGTTGTAGGTAAGCCTACACCTTGAGCTCTTCATTTTGATCCAAGCAATTATGAATTTTGAGTCTTAATTCCATTGTTAAAAGCATCTTAAATATGGCACGGCGTGTACATGGGTTGACGGTGTGAAGACTCGCGTACATGCGTTCTGTACGCGAGTTGCCTATTTAAATAGTTGCGTACAGTATGCGACATGTCTAAATAGACAGTCGCGTGTGCTACGTGAAGAACAAAAGGCTAAAAATAGTCAAAATTTTTTGAATTTTTATATGGAATTACTGAATCAAATTACTTGTTTTGCTAGGTGAAAAGATGGTTCTGGAATGGAGGGAAAGGGAGCATGAAATAATGGACCAAGCAATGCTCCAAAGTGCGCCCACTATACATGCATTGCGAACAAGTGGGCTACTAAAATTCTGTTGCACATCACCCATGCGGGCCAATGTCCACATACTTGAGTTCATGGTAAATTATTGGGATCATGACTTGGGGATGTTCAACCTACATGGTGAAACCTTGGAGATTACCACTGAGGACATGTATTTCATAACCAGTCTGTCACGCTGAGGAGCACCGGTTAACCTAGAGGGCACTGGCAAGGGCGGTGAGCCCTTAAGTGTCCAAAACTATATAGATGTATTTTGCACATTGGGAACTCAAAAGAGAGGGAGCTACGTCCTTGTTGTACATATCAGTGACTTTAATCTACAGGTACTTGCTAGCACCATCGTGAGGATATCAGGATCCTCTTCTTTACATTTGGCTACACTGAATCAAATGAGGCTGGCAGTTGACTATTTCCGTGGTGCTCTCTATGATTGGTGCTTGGGAGTTGTCCCTATCATGAAGAGACAATTATCCGATTGCAAGAGAGGAAGGCAAAAAAACTTTGGTTATGTGAGCATATTAGTGGCCTTCTTTTTCAAGAGAGTACTAGCATTGAGCCCTGCCATACCTCTACCTGTCAGATCTCCACGTCAGCCGAGGCTGAGCAGGTGGGGAGACATCTTCCTCCGTCAAGCAGGAGGAGACATAGTACATAGTGTATATGATGATGATTTCTATACCTGGTGGGAACGATAGCTACCGGCACTGAAGCAGTTTTCATATGCTGGTATGGACTTTCTAGGTGACCGAGACCTTGTCCTCCCTCCAGGAGGAGCATGGAGCGAGCTAGGTAAATAATTTTTAAATTTGATCATTTTTCAAATTTTTATGAATTTTAAAATGATAGATATATACATATGTACAAATCTTAATCCTATAAATGTATCAAAATGCAGATATTGGACCGGTCCGCCCTAAAGGGAACCCACGCATGTTTGTTCTTCCTGTCATAGGCCAAGACTCGTGACTGATTAGGGTTCTAGAGGGGAAGCTGGCTAGGCTGACCCAAAGAGTACCTACCTTGTGGATAGAGCATATCCCGATTGCCATGCAGGAGTTCATAGTTGGAGTTCCACCGGTCTGGATACGTCTATTCAGGCAAGTGGTCAGAGTGGTACTTGTATATATAGAGGCTGTGGAGGCTTCCGAAGCCGAGGAGGCTGAGAAAGCCAGGGTGCAGAGGGACTATGGGGACCAAGGTGGTCCTGCGTAGATCTAGGACATTTTGATGGACTACGATCCACATTTTTGTATATTTTGTATATGATGGGATCTGAGGATCAGACCTGACCTATCTATGGACAGATATTTTACATATATATATATTGGGGTTGTTGTCGGTTTATTTACAAATGTTTTTATATGTTTGTTGTATATCTTTATAAAATGTGTGTGAGATGTCAATCTAAAATGTAATCAGCATATGCATCAGTCAATGAATTCTAATTTCATGGAATATGATTGAATGTAATAATCTCAAAATGTCTTTCCAATAAACGAATTTGCATGAACTGACGTAATAAAATAGGATTTCGTACCTGATAAGCCCGATTGAGATGGGAAACTATTAACTGAGAGTCCAGATGGCCCTCAAGCTAGGTAATGCCACGTGACAAAGCATCCCATAGGAGCTCAATTACAGCCCTATACTCAGTAACATTATTAGAAGTAGGACCTAGACAAGCCCCTCCCGCGGCAACAAGCTGTCCTGAGGGAGAATAAATAACCCATGATGCCGAAGCTAGGTTACAAGTGTGATGGCTGGCACCATTAGCGAACCCTATATACCTTTTAGAAGACATCTGCAAAAACCAGCAGATAGTATAAAAAACAAAACTGACAACCTAATGTACATAAAAATACATACAATAAAAATACAAGAAAAAGTGCTAAGCCTAAGCATAGTACTTCTTCAGTTAGAGCCCATTTCTAGGCTTAGGAAGCTTGTTCCCATCAAAATCAACTAACTCATATGCGCCCTTACTCAATACTTTTGACACGAAATAAGGTCCTAACCACATGGCCTTGAATTTTCCTGCCCCTAGGGGTTCTTTGTCTTAGTCCCAAAGCAAGACAAGTTCCCCCTCAGAGAAAACCCTAGGTTTGACCGATTTATCATATTGAGTTTTGACCCTATTTTTATGAGCTTGATTAGCAGTCAGCGCATCTCTATGCTATTCATCAAGGTGTTCTAAATGTACCAGACGTTACTCAAGCTCAGTCATATCAGGTAACATATGAATGGCTATCTTTAGAGACGGGATTTCACACTCAATCGGAGTAACTGCTTCCACTCCATGAATGAGTTGGAAAGGGGAGAAACTCGTAGCATTTTTTACGTTGGTTCGGTAGGCCCAAAGAGTAGGATATAGCATGATGTGCCAGTTAGAGTGGGCTGCATCAATTGTACATTTAAGGATAGTTTTTAAAGTTTTGTTGATAGCCTCAACCTAACCATTTTCCTGCGGATAGTACGAAGATGGATGTTCTTGTCTGAATCCGAGCATAGTAGTCAGTTCCATCATTATGTTATTTTGAAAATGACTACCATGGTCAGTGACAATAACTTTGGGTATACCAAACCGTGCGATAATCTGATTGAACACAAAGAAACTTGATGTTTCCCCATCAGCTTTAAAAGTAGGCATTGCCTTTGCCAATTTTGTAAAATAGTCAATGATGTATTTATGCCCTCCAGCTGAGGCTGGGTTGCATGTCATGTAATCGATCCCCCATTTCATGAAGGGGCCTATCGAGACAACGGGAAATAACAGAGCAGGATGTGACCACATTTTCCTGGTGTAAAGCTGACACGGATGATAGTGCTTCACTGCTTCCACACAATCTTTAAAGATCGTGGGCCAGAAATAACCGGCACGTAATATCTTCTGGGCCGTTGCTAACCCAGATAAATGACCCCCACACGCTCCGCTATGGGAATCATTCAGGACAATCTCCGCTTCCTCATGGGTAAGGCAATGACACAAGACGGAATCTACCCCTCATCGATATAAGGTATCTCCTATAATGAGGTAGTTCTTCGCATTAAGGCGTAATTGATGTCGTTCTTCCCTTGAGGAAGCTGCAGGGTAATTCAAAGTCTGGAGATATATAAGAATATCTCCATACCAAGGATCAGAGGTGGATATCAAGAAGATGTGCTCATTTGGGAATGAGTCATCGTCAATCACTACATCTTCTTCAGTAGGAAATTCTACTATAAGTTCAGCAAAAACTAAGGAATTCTTAGACTTAACGGACTGGAAATCCAAGTCAAACTCCTGGAGAATGACTATCCATTTGTTAAATTTTCCCCCAACAATCCATCGAGATAAAACATATTGGAATGGATTCACATCCGCCACTACTGTGGTTGTCCTTAGTAAAATGTAGTGACGTAACCTCTACACAGCATAAACAGCTGCTAAGGCTAATTTTTCAACGTGGGAGTATCTAAGTTTAGGTCCGGCCAAAGCACAGATAAGATAATAAATGACATGCTCTACAAGCTTATCATCCTCCTGGACTAGTACTACCCCAATGGTAGACTCTGATGCAGCCAGATATAATATAAAATCCCTAGAATAATCTGGTGGATGTAATAAGGGTGCCAACAGCAAAGCTTTTTTCAATGCCTCGAAAGCAAGCTGTGTGGTTTCATCCCATACAAATGGGGTGTCCTGTTTGAGCAGGCGCATGAAACCTTTAGTAATCTTGGCATAGTTAACAATAAAACATCCAAGAAAATTAGACTTTCCTTGCAGGCTTTGAAGTTGCCTGAGGGAATGAGGAAGAGACAGAATTACAATGGCCTCAACTTTCAAAGGATCCACTTGGATGCCTCTACTAGAGACAATGAACCCGAGTAATCTTCCTGACTTGACACAGAATACACACTTGTGGGGATTCAAGCAGATTTTATAATGTCTGCATCTCTCAAATATCAACTGTAAATGATCTGGATGTTGAATCCTCTTACGAGAATGTGCTGGAAGATCATCAAGGTATGGTTCAACAATGGCTTTAATGTCATGGAAAGCAAAGTTCATAGCCCATTGAAAGGTTTCCCTAGAATTTTTCAATCCAAAGGGAATTTTCTTGTACGAGAAGGTACCCCAAGGACAAATGAAAGCAGTTTTATGTTGGTCTTCCGGTTTTATTTGAATTTTATTGTATCCGGAGAAACCATCCATAAACGAAAACACCTCACTTCCCGCACAGGCATCTATGATCTGGTCTATAAATGGTGTGGGATAGTTGTCCTTAGGAAAGGATTTATTGAGGTCTCTAAAGTTTGTACAGATGCGAATAGTCCCTTGCTTCTTATCAACAGGAACAGGGTTGGATACCCATTCAGTCCAAGCTATGGGATAGACAAAACCATCCTTCAACAACTTTTCAACTTCTGCCTTCACAACCGCCACTTTGTGTGGGTTAACAGGTCTTAACTTTTGTCGAACTGGCTTGGCATTAGGATATGCTCGAATTTCATGTTCAACAATCGATGGATCTATGCCTGGCATCTCCTCATATGACCAGGCAAAGATATCGCATAATTCCTTAAAAAGGGCAGTATATATGGAAATCTCTTTAGGAGAGCAATTTGCACCTATATATATGTTTTCCACGACATCAGGGTTCATAGAGATGTTAATAGGTATAGTTGTGGAAATATTTTCCATATTCCCCTCGGCAAACATTCCTTCCCTAGGAAAGGGATTGATAGGTATATCAACATCTTCTGACAGTCTCAAACGAAACTATTGATTTTCTATTCTGCTTAGTTCTGGAAGAAAATAGGATCGATGATGAAGATCCTCACAAATCTTACCATGTCCACTCATGGCTTCCAGGATGGCTTCATCAGAAGGTAAAACCATGTCTAAACAATCTATAGAGTGTGAAGAGTTTTCCGCCCATGCAGACAAATAGACTTCTTCCAGATCATCCGAGACTGTTAGAGGATCTGGAATGGGATCAACAGTGGCTTGAGTGATAGCTTGATAAGCTACCTCCACTACCGATAAGGGCACTTCCTATTCATGAGGGGTTGGGAGAACCCAAGGATCAGTCCTATCAACAACCGTAGCTATGGACTTCCCCACACTAGTAGAACCGATATAATTAACCGGGGCTGGAAGATCAAACGTACCCATCAATGATGTGTACATTCCAGCCCCCAAGCTTTGTGCAGTAGGTTTGACCTGATCAACCAATGGCACAGCGGACTCATTAGACTCTAAATGACCTTTTCAGGTAAAATCAAGTTGATCGATAGTAACCAACTTTCCCTCATGTGGAAAAACCACTACACGAAAAACGTCCGACACAATAGCAGACATCGCATAAGTCCAGTTCCTTCCCAGAATTAGATTGTAGTCCAAAGGAGCATCAATCACTTCTACTTCAACAGACACTGCTTTTCCTACCAACTTAATTTCAAAATCCTGCAGGATACCATGCGGATGAAAGGATCTTCCATCAAAAGCAGTAAGCAAAGTGTTTGATGGGACCAGCTCTGGGGATCCAAGAGCTTTCCAACAGGCCAAGGACATAACACATGTAGAAGCACCCTCATCAACAATTTCCCTTCCAATGGTCTTACCACCATGGACAACATCTATTAATAAGGCTACATGGTAAGATAGGCGAATTTTAACATCAGATAAATGAAATTTCACCATGAGACTCGATGAGTCCATGCTTCCTAAAGCTGTTAAGAGGGCATCTCGTTGAGCGGGACAACTTTGTAACACCTCTAAAGCTGACATTGCACACGGGGTTTGAGCTAAATCTTCAACCACAGAGTAGTTTGAAGCAGCCCTAGCATTAGGGTTATGCAAGGTCTTCTTGAAGACACTTTTCGGTATCTTCAGCATAGTTTCAGTAGGTTTCTCTATTGTGAGAGGGTTAGAAGTTTCACCTACAACTTTACCCTTCTCAAGAGTCTCTTTCTCATAATTTTTATTCCTTGTCTGCAACAAAGTTGAATATCGAACCATGTTGATATAGTTTGGGTCAAGGGAATTTTGAGTGCCCCCTGCTACATTAGAAGCTAAAGCAGAGTTCTGTCCTTGGGGAAAAGGATCCTTCAGGACAGCCGGTTGTTGAGATTTAAGCAGCTTATGGGATTGATCCATAAGGGAACAAAGGTGAGTAAGTTAGTCCTCATGGCACAAATTACATGGGAACTTGACCTTCTTCTTTTCTTTCTTGCCCCCATCAGCATTATTCGTGGGCTTTTGATTGTTTTGATTTCCCTCTCCCTTCTTTCCTTTCTTTTTCTTCCCGACGGGCTGCTGATTGCCCTTCTGAGAGGTTTGTGCAAAAACATTTGCACTCTGGGGGAGGGGGAATCCTTTGATGCCTCCGCTGTAGACTGCTTGACGGACAACTGATGAAGTTTCTTAGCCAAGGATTCTATGGTGGGAGAGTTAACGAACCCAACCACACCATCGGCATGGGGTCCAGGCTTAGGCTTCTCCGCATCGTGCGTAGGCCTCGGTGCCTCAGGGATAATCTCATACAAGATCCCAAATTGTGAATAAATCAAATCCATTTACTGGGCCCTGAGAATGGCTTCTTCTTCATTCGTCACTCCTGAGGTGGATACGTCTTTAGATATGTAGGGAAAAAGGGATTTAAGGAACCACTCTAAAAGGAACTCAGGACGAATAGTGGCTTTTATAAGGCTCTTTTGTCTCCTCCACTCTTGGATGTGATTCGAGATGTGGGTAGCCTTGTTCTTCCTAAAAGTAGACAACAAGTCCGTTCCGAAATCATATCGGACTGGCAACTGAAAGTGGCTAAGAAATGCACTAGCCAAGTCCCAGAAACTACTGAAAGTAGCAGAAAGCAATTCAATATACCATTTTTCCACGGTACCTGTTAAGTTTCTCTGGAATAGCCTCAACCTAACTGAATCTTCATTTAGTGAATTCGAAGAACACCATAAATGAAATGTGGTGGCATGAGCCCCAAGATCTTCACCAACTTTTCCTTCGAACTTAGGGATGTCCGATGGCAATTTTGTGGGAACAGGTGGCCACAAGGGGTCATGCCTCACCGGGTCATTCATCAATTTTGAAAAATCTGGCAAGTTTAAAGTTGCCAGGAATGGAATTTTGGATCGAATCGAGGAACCAAATGTGCCAGCCTGGGGATCAGAGGGACCTGCCCCAGAATGCCCATGGGTAAAAGTGGGGTTTCCCCCTTCCACCGGTTGCGAAGTGGGTAGATTACTTTGAAATGGATTCCATCCATAAGCCACAGGATTGTGTGTGGGAGGTGCAGTATAAGAAGTTCGGGCCGTCCCCGTAGAAACAGGGGTCTAAAAGACAGCAGCCGATATCCCTCCGTTGAACAAAGAAAAGGGAGAGCTCGTAAACGGAACCGAAATCGAAGTTTGGAAATTTTTCCCATAATAAGTATGGTTCCAAAACTGCACTCCTACATAGGAACGTGATGGGCCTATGTATGGAGAGGATGAGGGAATGTGCCCCCCATTCCAAGGGAATCCTTGGACAAACGCCGAGGATCCTACCGGACCGCTCTGGGTAGTATATGGAAAGGAAGAAGGAATAGTAGGTATACTGGGGATCCCAGTAACCATGTCACTAGAAGTACCTGCTAGGCTTGAGTGAACTGGTGGTTGAACCACCCGGCTTGCTCGAGTCAAAGGTGTAGAAGGTATACTAGATCTAGGGGCACTTACCGGGGGAGGTAGCACCTCTTCAACCGGAATGGCGGAGGTGAACAAAAAATAACTTTCTTCCGCAGAAGACATAATCCTACCCACAGGGACACCTAACACAGGTGAATCAAAAGGTATAACCTGAACGATCACAGTATTGTTTAAATCAGTCAAGGGGGTGTTAAAATTCCTTGCAAACTCATAAGTCTACAAGTCTTCTATCTCAACTGTATGAGGATCAAAATGGTTAGCTATAAGTTCTGGTTCACCTAGAACTTCACTTATCCCTACTGGTTCAAATGAACCATCCGTGTCCAATCTCCGCCTTTGGGGTGGAGGTGGAGGCTCCAATGTGACGAGAGGAGGAAGGTTTCTCAACCTTCTTGACCTTCTAATAGGTTGGTCCTCCACGATTTAAAATTTGACAAATCACACCCTAAGGCCAACTAAACACAGGAAAAACCACAGAGCATACACTATAAAAATCCTAAAGCCTCAAACAATCAAATAAGGGTGAAAGATGTACTTTCCTGAAGAAATTTGATGAATGATTACTTGGCGTCCTTGAAGTGGTTCTTAGGCACAAGTGGAGGAATCACCCAACTGTCCTCCTATACTTACAACAAGGGTTACCTTCCAAGCCCATTCAAGGTGAACCACAAATAGCCTTCCGGTTAACCTAGGTATGAACCCTAAATGTCAAGAGACTAAAGGCTACCTTAGCTATACCAACAGTTTGGGGGGATAGTCGCAAGCCTGACTTGTACGCATGGGCAGGGTAGCTGAGCCCAGAACGCTGTCTGGGACAGAATCCCCAAGATGCATAAAAGTCTTGATTTACGTTTTGACAAGGAATCAGAGGGTTATCTCCTCAGTCCATGCCTCCACGTGGCCTCGTGCTTGACTCCCGCTTGAGAGGAGCTTCCCAGATACAATCAATAAAGTCAAGCATTTACCTAAAGAAAGGTCCACTACGTCTGAATTTTAAAAGTTATGGGAAGTTTACACTTCCTATCCCACAAGTCTAGCCTAAGCTAGTAGGTGAAAGGCCCCTAAAAACAAAAAATTACTAGTAAATTTTAACTATTGCGTTCATTTTAAAGGGCTGTTTCTTACTCAGAAGGAAATGGAGTAATGTACTTATGGTGTTTTTGACTCGATAAGAAATAAATAAAAGTAAAGGTGTATTTTTCAAAGCAAATTACCACTATTAAAGTAATTTTTTGTTGTTGTTGTAAATATATATTGATGAACTAATGTAAACGATAAAATAAACTAAGCCTATATTTTTTGTAGTTTTTGAGATTATATTTTAAAATTGAAATGAAAACTACTTATGCAAAAGCAAATGCAAAAGCTTAACAATGTTTTTCTTTTCACTTTTTAAAATTGCTCAAACTCTACCATGCACATAAAATGCACAAAACTTGAGTATACTTGGATCTAACCAACTATATAAACAAACAAACTGAAGTAAATCAGGCTAAAAGAACCAAGAACCAGCCAACAAAGGGAGACTAAGAACCCTAGTTGGGGAGCACACAATGACAAAAGATCACTGTAAAATCATAAAGGTAAGTGACAAACCAACCATCATCAAAATATAGACTGGAAAAACAATGCCCAAGACCCTGATCACTGATTCGGACAGAGACACTTCAACCTATAACCCAACAGGCCAAGCTACTTCAGCATGCAAACAGAAGACAATCTAAACAAAAGAAACCCAAGGGATTTGAAAAAAGCACAAAGTGTGGTCACCAAAGATCTTCAGACAAAACAACATAGTATTCATAAAGAAATCCAACTAACAAACAGGAGTTACACAAAGTGAGGGACAAGCAAACCCAATCCTAAAAAATCCCTATTTCTAGGCTTGTACATGACTGTGTATAAGGGAAACTCGCGTACTGTACGTGACTGTCCAAGAGAGCAACCCGCATATGGAAAACTCTATACATGACTGTGCAGAAGAGCAACCCGCGTACAGGTACAAATTTTTTCTCAAAACTAAGAAAAACCACAAGACTTTCAAACACTGTAAGAAGTATGAACCAGGATAAAAGACCACACACAAACTTCAAAGCAAATACTGGTCAGGGGTGACAGAAACAACCTACAGTAGTCTGGGCTCCCTAGTGGAGTCTCCAGTTCTGTTGTATATGAATAAACACCTTATAAATGAAGGTTTGGGGTTACCAACATACTCATGAAACTTGCAGTCAATTGACTCTAGAGTGCAATAAAGGAAATAGGAGGTAGAAAAGACTCACCCGATACACGATGGTTGATCCTAGCTTGTCCTCTTCCACTCTGCTTCTCCTCCAAATCCTTCAGGGATGCTTCTCCTTCACCTGTCAAAAGTCAATCCTCCAAATACAAGATGATGCATATATATAAACAGGTTAGATAAATCATATACAGAGTGCTGAAACATAAATATTTATCAAACCACAATATATGAGAGACTTTTAAGACACATATGGAAGAAGGATTCTCTTTATTAACAATAATGAAAGAGTTCATATTACAACCCAACGCCTGAGACAAGGAATCCTCTGTAACCAAAGGATTCTGAGTTCCACTGCTCCAAAGACTTCTGCATAAACTCCACCAGCATAACTTTTCGCTCCAAATGTATGTGATTAACACCCTCCCCAAGGACTGTATTTATACTTGGTGAAATAAGGCAGTTTCGGAGGTTGAGACAGTTAAGGTGATTAAGGTTAAGTGCTTAACTAATCTCAAGTAATCGCGAGTTTTTATTTTAAATGTCAAATAAAGGTGTACGCGGGTATCAATACTGGCAACTCATGTATGACACACGAGTTTCTCTAAGGGTAACCCGCATACAAATCTATACGCGAGATGCAATAACTGACACTTGGGTACAACACGCGAGTTGCATATAAGAAGAGTCGCGTACAGGACTTGACATATTTAAAAGGTAAAAATAACCAGCTGGATGGATGATAGATGTAGTTCGTAGTAATCCCATCTATAGTGTTTTGGGCAACCCTTAATCCATAAATGTCCTTTTGTGTGCCAACATAGCGAATGTCGGCACTCGGACGGAGAGGTGCCATTCAGGTGGATAACACCCATGAACATGAACATACATAAAATCGAAATTCTTGAACCTAAAACATGCTAAGATGCACAATCATTTACATACATAGCGGAAGCAGACATACATTCATTTAGGCATTCAACATGTTTATCATCATTCATTAAACATGAAATATGATTGCAGAAGTAAAATAGACAATAATACTTATCTTATAAATAACTTGTCCTGCAACCAACTACGTTGCTACAATGTTCCACCCAACCATAAGCCAGGGTTCTCATCAATCTCTCAGCAACACTACCACCCCCGAGCTGGGCATGATTCCCCAAGGAATAAGTAACAAACATGCTTACACATAGCCAAAGTACACAAATCAGCCAAGCCAACACAGTAGGGTTTATCAGGCTATCAAGGAGATGGAAAAAGGTGAATTATAAGCCGAGGAGCTCATGGAAGAGCTAAGGACACCTACACCAGAGATAGCCTGACTTCTAAGACACCCACACCCACCCAACACCAAGAATCAGTCCCTTCTCTGCTTCACAGTCCCTCAGGCCCTGACTTCCCTTCCAGTGCTCTTCAGGGGTTGTGGAGAAGAAATCCATCCCTCTAGTTCTATCTGTGTGGCTCCCAAACACCCCCATGTTTATCAAGTAGACCAAGCCTTCATCCCACTCCAACATAGTCCAAAGACCAACCACGGCATACATGCAGCCAAACAAGTGGTTCGCAGCTTAAACTAGGGAAAACAATTCCTGAGTCGTTCTTGGCCCTAGCATGGCCAAAATGACTCATCAATAGCCACAACAAGCCAAAACATGACTGAACCCACAATAGATGAAAAACGTGGGGAAACAATAGCCCCCAGTCTCAACAAGGAGGTAACGGGACCATTACACAACCCAAAAATGGAAAGATAAATAGATTCTCAGCCTGTGCCTGGGAAAGAACATACACCCCACACAATCCACAAAATTTGTATGGGAAAACATGCACATCGAGAACATGAATGGATTATTCATAGGGAAAATCGTGAATGAGAACCACAGGAAGAACACAACCCGATGGGTAAATCAGTCACGGTCCACACTCGACTGGGAGGCTGCACTTCTCTCTCTGCATGTGTAAAAACTCCCATACTTAGACCTGTACATGAGGAGAAGAATCAAGTCCGTCCTCAGGATAGCAAAACAACAGAATCGACTGGGAGGCCGCACTTCTCTCTATGCATGTGTAAAAAATCCCATACTTAGACCTGTACATGAGGAGAAGAATCAAGTCCCTCCTCAGGATAGAAAAACAACAGAGAGAATCCCCAACCAACGCATGAGGGCGAGCAAGAATGGAGTCATGGGAGAGTGGAGAGAATGGGAAAAATTGCTTGTCTGCCCACGCGACGTGAAGATGAAGAGTCCACTGGTGGAGTGGGCATGTGGGCAAGGGCTGACAGTCCTTCCACACCCACCACTACTCAACAATAACTGCCCCAACTAACATCAAGGGTTTTTAACAGCTAACACATGGCTCTTCCCCCATAGGCCCAAGGTTTAATAATTCCCCCTCCTTATCCTTAGGAAAATCATGCCCTTTTCATTATCGTTGCACCATCGTAGCTGGTTGTAGGTTCATTTTGAAAAAACTATAATGTGCTGAATATCACGATATACCATTGGTGATGATCCCAATTGCCGAAACATAACACAACCAAATCGATGGTGGGGCCTTTGCCTTTAGCTCCACACCACTATTAATTACAATATATACATCATGTATCTTTAATGCAAATGGGGTCAAAACTGGGATGTTACAAGTACAGAGTCTTATGTTCTTCCAAGTCAATGTGACCAGGTATTTTACTCAGAGGTGCCAAGTAAAGAAAGTTGGTCCTACATTGTTAAATATGATCCAAGAGGAACATCGGTCAAGTATAATCCAATAAAGGAAGAAGAAAATGTCAAAGAAGAAGGTGATTCAGATCAAGAGAAGTTGGTCGCATCAGATGTGTCAGATGAAGAATCCGATCAATAACTTGATCATACAAATGACGTAGCAGATGATTTTGAACTCAGTGATGATATTAATGATGAATAAATAGTCGAAAAAGAATTTGATGATGATGCTGATATGAGTGATCCTTTCAACGATAGTGATTATGGACCAGATGATGATACAAATGAATAAGTTGTTGATGATGATATTGAATAATAGAAATCATCATCATCATCATGTTCATACTCATTAGAATAATATCAACCATCATCATCATGTCATCCTCATTAGAATATTCGTAACCATCATCATATTCATCTTTATGATCATCAATGGTATCATAATCATCATCATCATCATCCTCATCATCATTTCTATCTTCATCATTGTCATCATCGACATCATAATCAACCTCATCCTCATCCTCATCCTCATCATCATCAATTTTATAATCATCATCGTCATCAATGTTATCATCATCATCATCATCATGTTCATCTCCATAATCATCATCATGTCCATACTCATTGGAATAATCATAACCATCATCATCTTCATCTTTGATATCATCAATGGTATCATCATCATCATCATCGTCACCACCACCACCACCACCATCATCATCATCATCATCATCTTCATCATCGTCATCATCAACATAATAATCAACCTCATCCTCATCTGCATCCTCATCATCGGCAATGTTATAATCATCATCATCACCAATGTTATCATCATCATCATCATCATCATGTTCATCTCCATAATCATCATCATGTTCATACTCGTTAGAATAATCACAACCATCATCATATCCATCTTTATGATCATCAATGGTATCATAATCATAATCATCATCATCATCATCATATTCATCATCGTCATCATCGACATCCTAATCAACCTCATTGTAATGTCCCCGACCCTCCGACCAGCGAAGACGACGCTACCATACATCAATCATCCGGGCATCTAGCCCCATGAACATGAACATACATACATATAATGCTGTAACAAGATTACTTAAAACATAAAACATACTACAATGCACTAATCATTCATATACATAGCGGAAGCAAAACAACATGCATTCATATACAATTCAGCATTCATTATGTACATTGTCATTCATCAATGGTAAATACGATTGCAGACACAAGTCAGGCAAGAATACTTATCTTAATAAGGACTTGTCCTACAACCAGCTATGTCACTGCAACATTCCACCCAACCATAGGCCCACATGCTCCTTAATCTCTCAACAACGCTTCCACACTCGAGCCGGGCATGATTCCACAAGGAATAAGGAACTAACAGGATTACACATAGCCAAGGATAACAACACCACAAGGGTATACAGTTCAACCAAGCAACCACAGTTGGGTTTATCAGGTGAACAACAGATCAGCCAAGCCAACAAAGTTGGGTTTATCAGGCCATATAAGAGTTGGGAAAGGCTAAATTCTAAGTTGGTGAGCTCATTGAAGAGCTAAGGACACCTTCACCAGAACCAGCCTAGATTCTAGAACACCCACACACACCCAACACAAGGAAATAAGTCCTTTCTCTGCAACACAGTCCCTTAGACCTTGATCTCCCTTCCAGTGCTATTCAGGGGTTGTGGAGAAGAAAGCCATCCCACTAGCTCTGTTTGTGTGGTTCCTAAACCACTAGGTTTGTTAAGCACATCAGGCCCTCATTCACCACTCCAATGCATTCCGAGGACAAAGCCACTACGTGCATGTAGCAAAACAACTATTCCAGATTTAACAGGGGAAAACAACTCCCTGAATCGTTCTTGGCCCTATCGTGGCCAAAATGATTCCACAGCAACCTACAACATCACATGGGAACAACACACTCCAACAATCATGGCAAAGAACAGCCCATGAACATCCATGAACCCACGACACACAATCCCTAATGCAATCGCTGGAGAACTTACACCGATTGAGATGGGAAAAGAACAGGCTCCCAATCTATACGTGAGGGAAAAAGACGCAACCCATAGAACTGTAGATGAAAATCACAGCCACGATTCAATGATGGAAAAACAGAACGTTACATAGTCTGACAATGGTGGAAAAGACACAGACTCTGTGCGTGAACATGAGGATGAACACCACCGTAGACTAACAACTTCATGAGAGAAGGAAGAACCAACCCGCAAGCCAGCAATCCATGAGGCAGAGGAGAATGAACGAACCCCAATCAATGAATTGCACCCCCCTTTTAACTCTGCTCAGCGCAAGGGAAAATGAACAGACTCACGATTCCCATAGTGGACAGACCATCTGCAACCCAAAAGGCGCGTTGTGGAGAGAGTGCAGGCGTGGTCGTAGCAGTGGTTTTCTTGCCAGCCAATAGCTGCCCCAAATAACAACATAATAAATAAGGTGGTGGTTGGATGATACAAAGGAAGGCGAGCAAAAGAGTGGTGACACATGGCTTTTCTCCCCATGGCTCAAGGTTCAGCATTCCCCCTCCTTATCCTTAGGAGTCATGCCCCTTCTCAATTTGGCTGCAGTGAACATATCTGGTTGGTGTTATTTAATTAAAGATATATAGTTACATGATGCCACAACTTAAAATGTATGGAGCATGTCCCGATATACCATCGGTGACAATTTCTATTCGACACATAACATAACCAAATCGATGGTGGGGCCTTTGCCTTTAGCTCCGCACCATGATTATTTACAATATATGTATCATGTATATTTAATGCAAACGGGGTCAAAACCGGGGTGTTACATTCCCCTCCCCCTTCAATAGCACTATCCTTAGTGCTTTACAAAATTTGAACAAAATGCTATACTGGTACCACCTCAGTGTTGCGCAGAATTGAATAAAAATGGATGTGCCAATCGCATGGAATCTTCCAGCTCCCATGTACCGTCTTCAGGTTTGTAGTGCTCCCATTGCACCTTTACCTACCCTATGGCTTGGTTTCGGAGCATTGTGACCTTCCTTTCGAGGATGCACATTGGCCTGATTTGGAACTCTCCCTCGGGTTCCACTTGAATCACATCCCAATTTATAACATGGTTAGGATCATGTACATATTTTTTAAGCAAAGAAACATGAAAAACATTATGAGCTCTAGTACTAGCAGGCAATGATAGTCTATATGCAACAGGCCCTATTCTTTCAAGCACTTCAAATGGCCCACAATATCTAGGTGACAGCTTGGCACAACTTCCAAGCTTCAAGGAACTCTTCTTTTCTTTTACTCTGAGGTAAACATGATCCCCAACACTAACCTCTATGTTCATCCTATGCTTATCCGCATAGCTTTTCTCCCTGTCCTGTGCTACTTTCAGATTTTGTCTGATCTTTACAACCTCTTGCTCCATTTTCTTGAGCAATTCTGGTCCAAGCACAACCCTGTTCATTGGGTTATCCCAAGTCACTGGTGTCCTACACCTTCTTCTATATAAAGCTTCATATGAACTCATCCCCAAGGATGCCTGCTGTCCATTGTTATAAGAAAAATCTACCAAGTGTAAGTAATCTTCCCACTTGGTTGGTTTGTCCATCACATACATGTGAAGCATATATTCAAGCACCTGATTGACTCTCTCTATCTGCCCATGTGTCTGAGGATGTTATGCAGTGCTGAAGTTTAGCTTTGTACCCAAGTCTGCAAACAATCCCTTCCAAAAATTGGAAGTGAACTTGACATCTCTATCAGAAACTATTGCCTTCGGCAATCCATGCAATTTGGAAATCTCCTTCATGAAGATCCTAGAAATGTCATCAGTCTTATGCATAGACTTCACCGGTATAAAAATGTGATGCTGTTGTCAACTTGTCTACTACAACCATGATGGAATCATGTTGTCTCCAAGTCATCGACAATCCTGTAATAAAATCCATGGAAATAACTTCCCATTTTCATTCTGGAACTGGCAAAGGTGGCAACAAACCTGTGGGATGTTGATGCTCAACCTTTACTTGTTGACATTTCATGCACCTTGAAATGTATTCAACCATGTCCTTTTTCATTCTTGGCCAAATGTACTGCTTTCTAGCCGTATCAATTGTCTTCTGATATCCCGCGTGACCAGAATACAGAGCTTGATGGATTTCATCCATAAAAAATCTCCTCAAATATGCTACATTTGGAATATAAATTATTCCTTTATAAGTGGGAAGTCCATCTTCTTCCAATTTATATCCCTCATACCTCTTCTCAAAATTTTGCTGTTGCAATTTGTCTTTTACCTGCTCATACAATTCATCTCCAGCAACATGATTAATAATCTGCTGCCTCAAATCTGATTGGAAAATACTAAGAGATGTCACATGCATTTCTTGTACCTTCTTGCTAAGTGCATCAGCTACCTTATCCTCTTTTCCCTTTATGTGATTGATTTCAAAATCAAATTCACATAAAAATTCCAGCCATTTTGCTTGCCTAGCATTCAAAGTAGGCTGATCAAATAGATACTTCAGACCACAATGGTCTGTTCTGAGCTCAAATATTCTACCCATCAAGAAATGCCTCCACATCTTGAGAGCATGTACTATGGCTGGAAGCTCTAGATCATGTGTGGCATAATTCTTCTCATGATCTTGTAGCTTTCTTGACTCATAACATATCACGTGGTTGTCTTGCATAAGGAATCCTCCAAGCCCTTGTCTTCATGCATCAGTACACACCACAAAATATTTCTCTGGATCTACAACCTTCAATGCTGGTGCACTGGTGAGGAGATTCTTTAACTACTGGAAGATTTCTTCACACTTTGAAGTCCATTAGAACTTTATCCCCTTCTTTTGCAAAGAAGTGATGGCATGTGCAACTTTGGAGAATTCCTCAATGAATCTCCTATAGTATCCTGCAAGTCCCATAAAAGATCTTACATCCGTCATAGTTTTTGGAGTAGGCCAACTCATAATGGCTTCAATCTTCTCAGGGTCTATTGATATACCCTCTTCTGAGATAATGTGACCCAAATACTAAATTCTATCTCTATAGAAGTCACACTTGCTCAGTTTTTCATACAGCTGATGCTCTCTGATCAATTGCAATGTCAATCTCAAATTCTCTTCATGTTCTTCCTCATTCTTGGAATAAAAGAGAATGTCATCAAGGAAAACAAGAACAAATTTGTCCAAATACTGGCTGAAGACACTATTCATAAGGCACATAAATGTAGTTGGTTCATTTGTGAGACCAACAAATTCATAATGTCCATACCTTGTCCTAAAGGCTGTCTTATGAATGTCTTCATCCTTGATTCTCACCTGATGGTAACCAGATCTCAAGTCAATCTTGGAAAATACCTTTGCTCCTGTCATTTGATGAAAGAGGTCATTAATCCTAGGTAAGGGATATTTATTCTTCACATTAACCTTGTTCAACTGTCTGTAATCAATACATAACCTGAGTGTACCATCTTTCTTCTTTACAAACAGAACCGGTGCTCACCAAGGAGACACACTCGGTTGGATATACTTCTTTTCCAACAACTCTTGTAGTTGCATCTTCAATTGTAGCATCTCTAGCGTACTCATCCTGTATGGTGTCTTAGACACTGGTGCTGCTCCTGGTACAAGTTCAATGGTGAAATCAATGTCCCTTTTTGGAGTAAGCCCTGGAATCTCATAAGGAAACACATCCTTGAATTCTTGTCACATGTGATAGTCTTCCAATCTAGGAGTTTCATCTTCTGTTGGTTCTAGAATATGAGCTGCATACAACTGGAAACCCTTCCTATAGAACTTCTTCAACTACATTGCTAAAACCTGCCTTACTGAAATTACCTTTGGAATACCTTTTACAACTACTGGGTTTCCTTCTTCATCTGTGCATTCAAAAGTCTTGTTGTAACAGTCAAGCTTTACTATGTGAGCTTCTATCCAATCCATTCTAATGAGAACATCATAGGAACCAAGTGGTAGAACATTCAAATCTACACAAGTGATCAATCCATTCATAGCCAATGGGAATTTCTCCACTACTTCATTAACCTTTCTCTTAGTTCCAGTGGCTTGCTGAACTAACCAATATTTTCTATGCTTTACCTTCTTAAGAGAACAAATATCCACTACTCTAGGAGTAATGTAATTGTGAGTAGAACCAGGGTCAATCAAAATAGAAACAGATTGTTGAAAAATATTACCTGCAACTTCAACCATAGTTGACTGGTGATCTTCTTGGTGGTCCTCTAGTGCTACATAAATTCTAGGGACTGCTCCTGCTACCTGACCCATTGTTTCTGCTTCCTGAATGTTAGAAGCTGGCCTTGCACTTCCATTCTCTAGTGGACAATATCTGCGCAAGTGGGGTCCTTCACATTTCCAACATTTGAGTGGACCTTTATTCTATGGTGGCTCTTTAGGATTTCTACCTATCACTCCAACTGGATTACTCGCAACTTGGGATGGCTGCTTCTGCTGATTCTTGAATCTAGAAGGTTTGAAACCTTTCCTTCTTTGGTCAAATTTCTCATTCTTCTTGTCCTTCAATGCCTTATGGTAATAAGGTTTACCTTTTCTTTGTTCATAGCAATACTTATCCTTCCTTATTGCTTCTTCAAGAGTCCTAGGTTCATAAAACTCATTTCTATCTTTGTAAGATTGAGGCAAACAACTCAGAAACTGCTGGATCTTCACTTTTTCATCTTTGATGTACTGGACATACCTCAACAATTCCAAGAATTTATTTGCATATTCATCCATGGTCTATTGTCCCAATCTCAGCTCATGGAACTCTTTAACCTTGTCATCATAATACCTGTCAGAGAGGTATTTCTGCCTGAAATACTTCTTGAACTGTTTCCACTTCAGTTTCCTTTCACTGATCCTCTTTACTTGCTTGAAGTGTTCCCACCAAATGGATGCTCTTCCATTTAGATTGCATATAGAAACTCTTGCCTTCATGTTTCCTGAATAATCCTGCACTTGGGAGTACTTCTTTATCCCAAGAAGCCAAGATTCAACGTCTTGTCTAGTCTTTATCTCACCATCAAATGTAGGAGGCTTAGCCTGCTTAAATTCATCCCGAGAGCAATCCCTATGGTGTCTTCTTATTTTCCTTTTACGAGAAGATGAACTTGTATCTCTATTGGATTCTTTAGAGTCAGATGATCCACTAGAAATCCTTCTCCTCCTCCTAGTGCTGGTCTTACTGCCTTTCGGTCTTCATGTACCTCATCCAGAATCTATCTTTCTCTGCAAGTCTATCAAACTCTGCAACATGGAAGCATTCAGCTGATGCTGCTCTTCCTGGGATTTAATCAAGCTTCTCATGGTGGCTGTAACCTTAGACGGTGTCTCTTGGAATCTCCTTCCATTAGACTCTATGTCATCATTTCCATTACGGACATTTTCCTGCATGGCATCTCGTACGCACTCGTAAGAATCCTGAGCATCATATCTATCATGGGTTCTCATGACTGAATTACCTCTTGCTTTACCACACTGTTCTTTCTAGAGTATTTCCTTTGGAGGTGTCTATAATTCTGCAAATCTTCAAAATTTTCCTCTAATAGGGTCTCTTCCCTTCTAACTCTCCGGTGTTTCAGTGGGAAAACCGACTAAACTTTCGATCTGCATCGACGGTGTCAACAACTGCTCATTGGGTCTTTTCCTTACTAACCTTTCGGCGTTTCGGTGGCCAGAACATCTAATTATCTCCATTGTATCGAGCTTGCAGTGGTCTACTATTCCGAGTTTTATCGGTGATTCGTTGGTCTAATTTCGTCGACCATATTGGGTCCATAATCATATATCACTTTGAACTTCATCGGTGATAAAATAGACTAACCACTGTGTCGGTGGCTGGGTGCCCTACGCATCAGACGGTTAGTCCATTCGACTTCCACAACGTCGGCCCACGATCTTTCTATGTCTTTCGCAACTCACGACTTTGTTGATGGTCGGAGCGACTAGTCTCTAATGGCATCGACGCTCAGATGCACTTCACGTCGGGCAATTAATTCTTTATGTGGCCGCAACGGCGGGCAACAGAGACATTATGGTCTCCATGGGGCACTCGTCAACAGTCGGAGTAGTTGTTCATTGCGGCATCGGATGGATAGTTGACTAGGAAGCTACAACTGTGGTTCACCTTTGTTGAACCTTTTCTGATCAACGATCTGATACACTAACATCTCCTGATGGGCAATGATCTCATGCCTTAGAGAAAATTTTTGAATTTTCTTCTTGCCTTGTCTTTCACCGTATTGGTCGTCGGATCAGCTATCCTCTACGGCATCGGCGGTCAGAGACTCTACCCATTGGAAGCATAGTTGTCTAGCCATCAGCAATGGAAATGCACAATCAGCTAATCTCTTCCGTTGTAGTCGTTAAACTTTCACTGCATCAGGAACGTAATCATCTAAGCATTGGTGATGTGATCTATTAATCATTGCTGATCATTGATGATTTCGCTACTTCGTAAATTTTTCCCAAATTCCTCTTCGTCACTAATCAATCGACTATCTCCGTCGACGTGTCATCGACGATTCCTTCAACTAAGTGGCACCGATCATCGATGGTCGGCATCAGGTGGTCTTCAGTCTAATTCTTCCGTTGTGTCGAAAGAAATTCTCACTGAGTTCTCTGATGCACTGACAATTTTAGCACTTAAGCAAAATTTCACAAAACCTTCTGCCGTCGGGTGGGATTCAAACTAACACTTCCGCTGTGTCGGAGGAACTTTGCACTAAGTTCTTTGATGGGCCGATGAGCAACGAATGCAATTCCTTCCACAATCTTCTTTTGATTGACATACATCGGGTGACCTTCAGACTATCTTTTCCACTGCATCAGAAGAACTTCGCACTAAGGTTTTCGATGAGTTGAAAATTCTAGCACTTGGAAAATTTTTGGGAATTTTCTTGTCATCACCCATTTATCCTGGTTTCTTCTGGGAAGTAGGAAACCTGCCTCCATTGACTGTTTCTCATGGCCCTTTGAGGCCCAAATGCTGCAACATACACTCTGTCACTGCATCTTCATGGCCCATTCAGGCCCATGCTGCAGCCATAGCTGTTATACCACACTATAATGTCCCCGAACCTCCGACCAGCAAAGAGGACACTACCATACATCAATCATCTGGGCATCTAGCCCCATGAACATGAACATACATACATATAATGTTGTAACAAGATTACTTAAAACATAAAACATACTACGATGCACCAATAATTCATATACATAGTGGAAGCAAAACAACATGCATTCATATACAATTCAACATTCATTATGTACATTATCATTCATTAATGGTAAAAACGATTCAGACACAATTCAGGTAAGAATACTTATCTTAATAAGGACTTGTGCTGCAACCAGCTACGTCGCTGCAACGTTCCACCCAACCATAGGCCCGCGTGCTCCTTAATCTCTTAGCAATGCCTCCACCCCCAAGCCGGGCATGATTCCCTAAGGAATAAGGAACTAATAAGCTTACACATAGCCAAGGATAACAACACCACAAAGGTACACATTTCAGCCAAGCCAACACAGTTGGGTTTATTAGGCGAACAAAAGATTAGCCAAGCCAACAAACTTGGGTTTATCAGGCCATCTAGGAGCTGGGAAACACTAAATGCTAAGCAAGTGAGCTCATTGAAGAGCTAAAGACACCTACACCAGAACCAGCCTAGATTCTAGGACACCCACACACACCCAACACAAGGAAATCAGTCCTTTCTCTACAACGCAGTCCCTCAGACCCTGATCTCCCTTCTAGTGCTATTCAGGGGTTGTGGAGAAGAAAACCAGCCCACTAGCTCTGTTTGTGTGGTTCCCAAACCACCAGGTTTATCAAGCACATCAGGCCCTCATTCACTAATCCTAATGTAGTATGAGGACAAAGTCACTGCGTGCATGTAGTAAAACAACTATTCAAGCTTTAACAGGGGAAAAAAACTCCTTGAATCGTTCGTGGCCGAAACGATTCCACAACAACCTACAACATCACACAGGAAAAACACAGTCCAGCAATCATGGCAAATAACAGCCCACAAACATCAATGAACCCACAACACACAATCCCCAATGCAATCGCTGGAGAACTTACACCGATCGAAATGGGAAAGGAACAGGCTCCCAATCTATACGTGAGGGAAAAAGATGCAACCCACAGAACTGTAGATGAAAATCACAGCCACGATTCAATGATGGAAAAACAGAATGTTACACAGTCTAAAAATGGTGGAAAATACACAGACTCTCCACGTGAACATGAGGATGAACACCACCGCATACTAACAACTTCGTGAGAGAAGGAAGAACCAACTCGCAAGCCAGCAATCCGTGAGGCAGAGGAGAACGAATGAGCCCCAATCAATGAATTGCAGCCCCCTTTTAAATCCACTCAGCGCAAGGGAAAATGAACAGACTCACGATCTCCATAGTGGACAGACCATCCGCAACTCAAAAGGCGCATCGTGGAGAGAGTGCAGGCGTGGGCGTAGTAGTGGTTTTCTTGCCAGCCAATAGTTTCCCCAACTAACAACATAATAACTAAGGTGGTGGTTGGATGAGACAAAGGAAGGTGAGAAAAAGAGTGGTGACACATGGCTTTTCCCCCCATGGCTCAAGGTTCAACATCCCCCCTCCTTATCCTTAGGAATCATGCCCCTTCTCAATTTGGTTGCAGTGAACATAGCTGGTTGGGGTTATTTAATTAAAGATGTATAGTTACATGATGCCACAACTTAATATGTATGCCACATGTCCTTATATACCATCAATGACAATTTCTATCCGAAACATAACATAACCAAATTGATGGGGGGTCCTTTTCCTTTAGATCCGCACCAGGATTATTTACAATATATGTATCATGTATATTTAATGCAAATGAGGTCAAAACCACGGTGTTACACTCATCCTCAGCCTTGTCATCGTCAGTGTATAGTCATCATTGTCATCAATGTTATCATCATCGTCATCATCGTCATCAATGTTATCATCTTCATCATTATGATCATCGTGTTCATACTCATTAGAATAATATCAATCGACATCATCATGTTCATCCTAGCGAGGATTTGTCGTGGAAAAAATGTTCACATGTACTAGTGATAGATGAGAACCATGACATAATTGACATGGAGAGATATCATAGGAACCATCTTCATCATGTACTATCTTCATTTATGTGTGCATTAACACATGTAATCCATATTTTGTAGCTACCCACTCTAGGATCTATTGAATAAGCCTAATTATTAAAAAAATGGTTTTTATGTTAGAAGACATTTTAAAAATAATAATAAGACAAGAACAATTTTGTGTTCAATTTCCTATTTATCAAGGTTGTAATTAATTGAATTTTACACATTTTCAGGATTTAAATATTTGTAAGAAATAAATTGTATTATACGATGAATTCCATCTAACCTTATTACTTACCTATGCTTGTCTCAAGTCTTCTTGATAGTGGACTTTATTAAGCATCCTCTATTTGTCAAACTTCGAAATGGTCACCATATTACACTCATATGACAATTTTTTTCAAGAAAGGGTCTATTGATGATGATGTTCTTTATGATGATGATGATGGCCATAAAGACAATGATCATGATAATCCCGCTTACTCCAAAGACAACGATAATTTTGTTATCAACATCATCATCATCATCATCATCATCACTAATGATGATGATGATGTTGATGGTGTTGTTTTTGACAAAAAAAAAACAACAACAAACAATTCAACAAAAGAATAAATATAAAAGAATAAATATAAATAATAATTATAAATAATAAATCTAAATAATAAATAAATAAATAAAACATTAAAAATACAACAAACAATTAAAACTATCCATCTTACCTTCCCCCTGTTGTGACATCAAAATTTTACATCTTTCACTTACCTCACCCATGAACTACGCTCGAGGTCGCAGAGTAGTTTCCAAGGTTGCATAGGAGGTTTTTCAGTTACCTTAGCCACAAACTAGGACTGAGGTTGCAGAGGAGGTTTTTCACTTACCTTACCCATAAACTAGGCCTTAGGTTGCAGATGAGGTTTTTCAATTACCTCACCCACAAACTAGGTCCGAGGTCGCAGAGGAGGTTTGAAGGTTACTGAGGAGGTTCCAAGTTTGCAGAGGAGGAATCTCTTGTTTGTTCAGCGAACCCCTTCCTTGACGCAACCAAAAATATAGGTTGTGAACATGGTGAAACCCTTAAGTTGCACCAGACAAAGATCAATTTCTTATTTGAATCAATTTTTATAGTTCGGGTTCTTCCTATAGGCCGCTTTTTATTGGGTGGGCATTGGGCTTCAACTAAATTTTAATGGTATTTTATCTTTGGGGGTATTCTATCCTCAAGGCTGTGCACCCCCTTCATCTCCAAAATATACATAGAGGGACATTGGAAGATTGAGATCGATACCGATAAGAAAAGGTGAAGGTCAGTAAGGTCTCAGGAAAAGCATAGGCTAAGGTAGCTTCCCGTATATTATTTTCCTGCAGAGATGTCTTCGGTAAGTCATCTGCTTTCATTTAATCCATTAAATCGTTTTCTACTTTGGGTTTTATTGATAGATACAGTCAATAAATTGCAGTCAGGGTTTTATTGATAGATACGGTCATGGATTTCTCCTATCTGCCCTCCTATAAACACTGATAATAAACCCCATTTATGGATCTATTTAACTCCTCTTTTCTGCCATAACCGTGAATTTTTGATATCCTTCCTTACTGTATTATTTGAAACTGCCAGTACTTGCTCCCAACTGTCTAAATTTGCAATTCTTTCCAACATGGGCTTGGGGACATAACTATATGGAGAATTTTTGTTTGAAATCATTAGTTGGGAGATAATTTGGTGATGATCATAAGGTCCCTCTCTAATTTTTCCAAATAGACATGTTTCATGAATTCCTTTGTATACTGTAGGGAATTTAATCCTTTAAATTTTATAGAAAATGCCCTAACTCTTCAGGAAACAAAAGGTTATTACGGTTCTCAAAGTGTATAAAATTCATCTGGTCAGAAATTAACCTTTGTCTAGTATATTTCAAGGAAAACACCCTAGGTGTGAGAAAATATGTTAACATGTATGGATCCTCTTCAAAATTATATATCCTCGGTATAGTGAAACCCTTATATAGGAACCAATATCATATCCTTATATCAAGATTAAACTCTAGAAGTTTTTATTCTATGGAAACATTCTTGGGAGAGAAGAATCATGCATCAAAGTGTATATTATCTCTATCAATTTGTTTGAAAATTCTGTCTAGTTAGGGTTTCTAGGTGTTGCAGCCGCAACATTTTTCCCAAATTTCTAAAATTTTGGGCCCCCCTCTTTTCTACTTTGAATTAGTTGGTTCTTTTCTGGATTACAGCCTCTTGATTTTTGGCTATGGATTTTGAAGCATTTTTGGTTGCTGTTCATCGATTGGTTTTCTCCTCATTACATGTTCTGAAGATTTCGTGCCTTAAAGATGTCTCTCTTGAGTTGATTTCATTGTCGCTTGGCCCATCTCTTCAAAGACTTGATCAATCGGGAGTTAAGTTTTTGTCTGTTTTTTCCGTTGCGGGCGGTTTTTTGATCCTCCTCCCCGTCGTTTCGGGCGTCCTGTTAATCTTCCTCCCCATCGTTGCGGATCGTTTTCAAGTCTTGGACTTTTGTTTTTGCCCCGACCGTTTCGGGTGAGTTTGGAATCCTCCGACCGTTGCGGACAGGTTTTGGTTCTCCTCTGTTTCGGACGGGTTTGGTTCTTCATCGAAGGAATGGGAAGTCTTCCTCGTCCGACGTTTCGGGCAGCTTGTTGATTCCCCCTTCCGATGTTGCGGACTGTTTCTGGAAGGGGGACTTTATATGAGGCTCCGATGTTTTGTTGTCGCCCGGCGGTGTAGCGGATCGATTCACCATCTCTTGCTCCGATGTTGTGGAGGGGTCCATACTTTTGTGTCCGTCGATGCCCAACGACGGTGATTCAAACGTTATTTTTAGCCGTCGCGGGTGAATAAGTATAGGGAATAAATTTCTGATCGCCCGACACGGTTTCAGTTCGCCCCCGATAGATTTTTTCTCACACGTGTGGCGAATTTTTATATATACGGGGCAATAAATGGGGTTTTGTATTGTTTTCGAACGCTGTCGCGGTAAGTTGAGCTATCGTTTTAGGAGCGCGTGAGGACCTAGCTGTTGGTGTACCAGTGTCCAAGTGGCAGGAGGAGAAGTCTAGCCATCATCAGCTCACTCGTTTCTTGGATTTCCAGGTAGGATCTTTACTACCTAGCATCATGTTTTTCAAGGTTTCGATTAAGGGTTTCATGTTTTGGTTTGGGTATTACTAAGATTAGGCCCCATAGTTCCTTTTCTCTCACACGAGGAGTTTTTCACCCGCAGATAGAGTTGTTATAATCGTCTCCCTGGTGGTTTGCGCCCGTTTTTCTTCTGTTAGGGTTTCCGGTTGCATGGCTGTTGGCGGTTAAAGTGGGGGGGGAGTTTTTCATTTTTTTTTTAGAACCCACGTTTTATTTTGTTGCAGCCATTTCAGTCTCACCCTGAGCAGTAGAGAAAGGTGAGGTGCAGGCGGCCGTCATGCCACCTGCACCTGGTTCGATTCTTTCTGATGATGATATCAGTCGGTAATTTCGAAGGGGTTTTTGCTGAAGATTTGATGGTGAAGGCTTATCTGGTTAGTTTCCCTAATGGGTTTTCCCATTTTCCAAGCCCTAGCCTCCACCTGCGCCGCGCAGTTCGTCATTGTCGGCAACCTTGAAACCCTAGGGCCGTGCCGCTGTTAGTATTTAAGTTCTGGGGGAAGCATGAATAGTGATGTCGGTGAGAGCTCCCTGTGCAGAAAGTTGTTGTGGACTCCCGCGGTTTATAGTTGCACCGATGTAACTTCCATGTCCGCAAGCAACATAAGCTTCTACCGTTTTTTATCCCTAATAAAACCATGTCTGAGTTCGGGGATTTATAGTCGCACCTTGCGTTTAAAATTTATGCTTTTGCATTGCATATCGTTTCATTGGTAAAAAATGGCATACTGGAAAATGATGTAAGTTTGATGATAGACCGGTTGATGAATAAATCCGGTTTTAGTATTAATGGCTCATTATATTGCGATAATAGTCTGAGTTTTATTGATAGTTTCAGATAGTCAAGATATAGATTGGTTGTGCATACATGTGGGTTGCTTTCTTACTTACATATTAACATAGAATAATAGTATGTTGCAAATATTGCACGACCATTTCAAATCTTTCGGCCTGAAGGACCTAAGCCTAAATCCCATTAGAGCTTTGATACACTTGAGAAAGATAAAACTGCTACAAAATGTTCACAAGCCTGAAATTGCTTAATATCAAAATGTTTTACATTGCAGGAAGAATCTACAATGTCCAAGAGGCAGAAGAAGAAAGCCCCAGCAGTGGAGGAAGTACCAGCACCAGACACAGAAGCAAAAACTGAGTACATATATGAAGACACCCAATGTGTCATGGGGGTTGAACTTGAATATAAATGGGGAGAAATATACAGGTTGATTTCCCGCAAGGAAGTCCCAGATACAGGTCTTGAGGAAGCACCCATTTACGCAAACATAGAAAAATCAGCCATTATGAAAGTTGCCACCAGGCCCGAGCTGTTTCCATGCCCGGAGGTGATGAGATGGGTTCTACCAAATACCAACCACAACTCAATGCTTATGTGGAATGTCGAGGGCCAGGGTTATGTCGTCTTTAGCCCTGGGTATGTGGCCTTAGCTTACCACCTGCCGGAGCCTCAGCTCTTCCTGACAAATGAATGGCTGGACAACCTTAGGATGGATTTTGTAGAAACCATGAAGAGGATGCTCTTGCCAGAGAAGCTATACCGACATAGAGCAACTGAAGAATATGACATAGCCAGTCTCAGACCTCCTTACAGATTCATAGCTCTAATGTTGAATAGGATCTTCAGGAGAGCCCATGGCAGACTATTCAAATTCGAGTGGATACCCCTCATGTTCTATGTGGCCACGAAAGGCACAATCTTCAACTGGGCAAGTATAGTATCAAGCAGTCTCTCCTCTTGTGTGGCTGCAGCTTTGGAAGGAGAAGCTAGGAAGAGATATGAGTTTTATATGAGCTCAATCCTGATAGATTGCATACTTTGTCACCATCCTTTCCCCAGCCTCCAGTGTGTATGGGATGAAGACAGAATGCCCGTATATGCGGCCTACAAACCTCTAGGGGCTCATCTATATCACAGTCACTACAGAGAGTTCTGTGAGCAGTTCCTCATGCCATTATACAAGCTCATCTTCCGGGGAGAATGTAATTTCATGTCAGAAGACGCTATGCAGGTCATTGATGAATATGGAGATTACTTTCTGACTGAAAATGGTATGTATATCAGGATGTTTGGAGGGTTGAAGACCCCTTTGTTGCTGCCCAAATATGCTACAGATTATATAATCCACAAGGAGGCAGTCAGACAAGTATACATTGATGGAGTTGGTCACTTCTTGTTCCAGTACAAGAAGACAGCATATCCCCCCCTTCCATTTAAACTGGGAAATTATAAATTCGCAAATGTAAAACAAGCGCCCGAGTTCATAGAAGAACTAGGGAAGTTCCACTTTGGCGAAATGACTTTTCGAAGGAATGATACTCATGGAAGAGTAGCAGAACACTGCAAGAAACACAAGGTGACCTACGAATACAGCCATTATTTTGATAGCAATGAATCGGTTTACAGGATGGCTCCAAATATGACAGAGCTCCGCAAGAGATTCAAACCTAAGCATTCCACCAAGGGTGGAAAAGGATCTGAGCAAGAGAAGGCTGAACAAGCTAAGGCTGAAGAAGCAGCCAGAAGAATAAGAGAAGAAGCTCAGAGGTTGGAGGAGGAGGCTGTAGAATGGATGCGAAAAGGAGAAGAAGAAAAGAGGAAAGCTGCCCAAGAAGCAGCTGAACGAGCCAATGAAGTAGCCAGAGAAACAGAAGAAGCTGCTAAGCAAGCAGCCGAAGAAGCTCAGAGAAAGCTGGATGAAGAACTGCAAGAGCAGGAGGCCGAACAGATAGAGTTGATGCAACAACAAGCTCCCGAGGCGTCATCAGGGTTGAGTCAGGGAGAGGAAAATCCCGAGATGCAGATACCTCAAGTACTCACTACCGTCGAAGTTGCTACCCCTATGATTCAGCTGGTACCTTTCGTACAGGAAAAAGGGGAAGAAGTCCCTGATTTCAGCATGGTATATTATGACAGGGCTACTAAAAGAATCATGAGGAGAACAGAGAAAAAGATAGAAGCACAAGGAATGACTAGCAAGATGATATCAGACAAAGCTGTGATTGTAGGGACAGACGTAGATCCGAGGTTCACCATAAGTGCCGGGAAGGCAGCCATACATGCTTCGGAAGATAACATAGACCGAATGATGAATGAAATAGAATCTACCAAGAAAACTTCCTCTCAGCTGAAGGACACCCTGATAAAGAAAAGAGAAGAGAGCAATAAACTCAAAAGAAAATATGATCATGTGCTCAGAGAAATGGAGGCTACAAAGAGTGAAATCTATGCCATCAAGGGAGTAGCACATGCACAAGGAACAACACAAGAAGCCCTGGAAAGAGTACAACAAGAAATTCTAGACTTGAAGAATGAAAAAGAACAAATGAGGGCGAAGCTAGAATACCTAGAAGAGCACCAGAATATTATATACGAGTCCAATACTGCATGTGTTAAAGGACTAAAAGAGCAACTAGAAGCAGCTAAACAACAGCAGGTTGATCTGCAGCCGATCAAAGAACACATCCAGGCCCAGAAAGCTAAGGTGCTGCACCTGCAAACTGTTCTAGAAGAGGAAAGATGCCAGATTCTCCAGGTTGATAGCCAATTAGAAGAAATACTGGATACTGCTTCCTACTTTGTTGATAGGTCACAAGATATCCTTGAAGTATTGACCACCAGGATGGCAAGGGTAGAGAAAGGTGGAGAAGTCCCAGCAGAACTGCCAGACAAGAATAGACAAACCCTTCAGCGAGATTATGACTTGATGGAGTTCCCTATCACTACTACAGAGGACTTCAAGAAAACCGTCCAGAAAACAAAGGGACTGTGCACCGAATTTTTCAGGAGAGCCTTAGTCATTTACAACCGGTGTCAAGCAGAAGATGAGCAAAGGCTACATGAGTTCCCAGATCATGACTCATTTATAGAAATGTTGCAGAAAAGACAACAAGAGGAAGAGGCCAAAGTACAATGCATCCAAGCCA
The DNA here is from genome assembly GCA_001517045.1 of Pseudotsuga menziesii. Taxonomy (NCBI): domain Eukaryota; kingdom Viridiplantae; phylum Streptophyta; class Pinopsida; order Pinales; family Pinaceae; genus Pseudotsuga; species Pseudotsuga menziesii. The sequence goes on from LPNX010170521.1 coordinate 32,835, forward strand.
TTGATGAACAAACCCTGAAGATTGAAATAGGCCATACAGCCGTTTGTTTGCAGCTCCTAGAAGAACAGGTGATACTAAATGCAACCAGGGTCGAGGCCATCAAGGAAAAGGCTGAAAAGTTTGAGATTAATATCCAATTCTTGGAGCCCAACTCTTTTGAGGATCTCTCCAGAGAAGCTACAACGTGGAAGAAGTTTCCAGAGAGTCAAGCGGGACCCTCTTAGTGAAAAGTCGGTCATTGTAATATTGTGAAATATTTGTAAAAGTTTTTGGGAAAAGGGGAAGCGTTAGGAAGACCAAGGGTTG
>LPNX010170521.1:33415-49494 GCA_001517045.1 Pseudotsuga menziesii
CTCCCCAGGGACAGGTAGTTAGGTGTTTAGATAGTTATTTGTTTTACTTCATAGTTGCGTATGTGGTTTAGATGTTCGAGAACCTAAGACGAGAGGTAAGAACCTGCGCAGCATATTGTGACGTTCCTTAGATTTTTATCACCCTGCATGTTTAAGATAGGCATGTGCATTGCATACATTAAGTCAAAATACAAATTCCGGTGGACCGGGCCGCAACCGGTAAACCCTTGTAGTTACTTTGACCTACGGTAGCCGGGCCGTAACCCAGACGGATTCCCTATACCAAACAGTCAGCGGGCTAGTTGGGAACGCTGATTGGGGAGAATCCCTTTCTATTGTCGCCTGCGAATTTCCAGGCCTCAACAGTTTTTGGCGCTAGAAGGAGGGCCGCCAATAAAAGGCTGGCCGTGGAATTTTATTTCCCAAGACCATCCTACCAGCAGATGTTTAAAGTTTAATCTAACTCAGGTTTGAAGTTTCCGGTTCTACCCTTGAAACCCTGTTCTCTTCGTGTTTTTCGCCTACTTTTGCTCATGGCTAGTAATCAACCTAACCCTTTTCCAGCATGGAGAGCTAGGTCACCTCTAAACTTAACTCCTCCTTTGCATGACTTGCCTCAAGCCTTTGACAATATTTTACCCAAGTTTGACCCGGCAGACAACATTGCTGTAGATGATCACCTTCAAAGCTCTTACCTAGCACTAGAAGGGCTAAGGGCTGGAGAGCATGAGGACGTGGTGTGTAGACTTTTTCCTCATACTCTGAAAGGAGCAGCAACTTCCTGGTACTTCAGACTACCTACCAATTCCATTCCTAATTGGGACACCTTTGAGAAGGCTTTCAGGAGTAAATACACAGCTCAGAAGACACATGCCTCATTGATGAAAGGTCTGGGTCTGTTAAGAAAGGGAAAGAATGAAAAAGTACGCTGTTTCACCCAACGATTTTCAACATATTTAAAGAACTTCTCAGAAACCGATAGACCCTCGGATAAAGTCTTAATCGAGTATTATACCTCAGCCCTAGGACCTGAACTGGCCATCTTTGCCAAGATGAAAGGCAAGAATACTCTGGTAGAAACTTATCAAGAGGCTGAAAGAGTAGAAGCAGAGAGTGAGAGTATAGAGGACTATCCTGACTCATTTGAAGAAAAGACCACTGGAAGAACAAGCTCACTGCCATTTAAATCTAGAGAAGATAGAAAACAAAATTTTCATGAAATGATGAAAGCGCTTCAAAAAATGTCCAACCGAATTTTAGACCTGGAGAGGGAGAGGGACATTCAGAAAACCTATAAGCCATACTATCCCCAAAAGGAAGATGACAGTCAATGGCAGCTCCCACCTCCTAATTTGGCATCCATCAACATAACAGAAGTAGGTGGAGATGATTTCTGTACCTTTCACCAACTACCCCACTCTGAGAAGAAATGTCCTCAATGGATACATTCAATGACAAGGATTATGAATAAGTTGTTGGACCCTGAGTTGACTAGAGACCGTAGCAAGGAGGTGAAAGAGGAACAGGACATAGAAAAGACAGAGGACAATACTATGTTCTCATAGAATGGAGTTTCATTGTTTAACCAAGAAGAAAATGCTCCCAAATATCAACAGGCACTTACAACCACAAAAAATGAAAACCTAGCCATTAGAAACAATGATAGAATCTCAAAAGTTCAGGACTTGCAAAAAGGAATAAAGGGGCAGACTGATATGAGGGCTAAAGATGACATATCTAAGGATATTACTGGCAAACAGAAAACAGAGCCGCTCATTCAATTTGCCAAATAGGTGGAAGATGATGAGGGAAGCAAAGATGACAAGCTGAATGAAGAATTGCCCACAACGAACCAACCTATGAAGGAAAATATTGAATTGATTAAGACAAAGAAAACCAGCGCCCCACCTTTCCTCGTGACTCTTGAAATTCTCGATCATAAGGTGCATAATTGTTTGGTGGATTCGGGATCTTCTATGAATGTTATGCCTCTGGTAGTTTGCAAAAAACTCAAGGGTCAGATAAAGCCTACTTTTTGGGATGTCACGCAACTTGACAAAACTAGTGTCAAAGTAGTAGGAGAAATGGAGAATGTGATGATTCAATTGTCTGCAAATAAAAAGATATGCCATTACATTGACATCATAGTAGCAGATATACCGGATGGTTATGGGATGATCCTGAACTGGGATTGGACATCAAGACTAAATGGATACTTTGCTTCAGATTGGTCTCATATGTGGCTACCCCAGAAAGGAAGCCCAAACTTGATTAAAATTCTAAGAGAACCCTTTATGAAGCACAATGTCACTAAGCTAGGGGAAGAAAACGAATCTGCTGATTCTGTTTTAGGAAATTATCTTACTGAGCTTAAGCTAGAACACCATTCATCAAAGGCCAGTCCTGTGACGAACACTCACCCTGAGCTCCTTCAGCTTCCTCAGGCTGAAAGAAATGACTGCAGAATTGTAGATATGGGTTCCATTTAAAAAATCGCACAGTTGGACCATGGATAGGCAACTCATGTTTAAGTCCAGCCCATTCCCTCAACTTTTAGTTTCAGATTTTTTCAGGGGTGGGCCTAAATTTCTGTTTTCTTATGTACATAAATAAATTGCCTTGTTTTCTTGATACTCGATGTTTTTTATTTTATTTTTATATATATATTTTTTGTTTTAATGATTGCTTTCGTTCATGATTTGCTGTACTGTTGTTTTCTTATAGTCTTCTAGTTTTCGTTTATTTTGAATAAGAGGAAAACCTTTGGATGCAAGGAGAACTTCAGGGCTCTGTATTAACTAAAATTCTGAGCAAAAGACTGGACTAAAGGATGTCTTCTAGTAATTGTATTCCTAACTGGAAATGCATTCATTCGAAGTCTCACTTAATCCCTATAAATACCTCAGCAGTGAGAAGGTCTAGAATACTATCTGGGGACTCCATCCACTCCACACTTCAAATACCCCAAGGTAGTCCCAGTAAAAGACACACGGAAAGGAAGCAGAGTGAAACAGTTTACCATATATAAATGATCCCATGCCATAAATTAAGAAAGGAGCTAAAATCCCCTAAGAGTCAATACTCCTGAAAGAAGCGAGACATATCAAAGCAAAGCTCGAAAAGTATTAATCTCAAAACATGAAGTACCAAATGGCCACAAGATCCTCTCCGTCCGTGAATTGAAGTATGAAATATATCATTCACACAAAAGGGCACTATGGGATAGAGGATCCTGAATTAAAATTCAGTAAGGAAAGCCTGTAGGAGGACTCATATCAAATAAACTAAAGTTCTAAAGGCACAAAAGTGAAAATAGGCATGAGAACGAGGAACAAAAGGGTAATACTGTTCACTCTCTATCACAAATTTTGTGTTGTCCAAACTATAACTACCAAAAGGAAGATAAAATAAAACTCATCCTTTTGGCCTCCAAAGAGTGATTTAGACCTAAAGCACTACTAAGGTTACCTTTTCCCGAGGAAAGGGACTTCTTATAAGTAATCTGATGCATAATCCGGTTGGCTTAGGAATGCAGACAGCTAAAAGAGTTGATTTTTAGTCATACAGTTTCAAACTTAGAAAGAAAGTTAATTCAGAGATCTGGGATTCACCAGGTAGTCGCTAATTGTTGCAGCCGCATCATTTTTCCCAAATTTCTAAAATTTTGGCCCCCCCTCTTTTCAACTTTGAATTAGTTGGTTCTTTTCTGGATTACAGCCTCTTGATTTTTGGCTATGGATTTTGAAGCATTTTTGGTTGCTGTTCATCGATTGGTTTTCTCCTCATTACATGTTCTGAAGATTTCGTGCCTTAAAGATGTCTCTCTTGAGTTGATTTCATTGTCGCTTGGCCCATCTCTTCAAAGCCTTGATCAATCGGGAGTTAAGTTTTTGTCTGTTTTTGCCGTTGCGGGCAGTTTGTTGATCCTCCTCCCCGCTGTTTTGGGCGTCCTGTTAATCTTCCTCCCCGCCATTGCGGATCGTTTTCAATTCTTGGACATTTGTTTTTTCCCCGACCGTTTTAGGTGAGTTTGGAATCCTCCGACCGTTGCGGACGGGTTTTGGTTCTCCTCTGTTTCGGATGGGTTTGGTTCTTCATCGAAGGAATGGGAAGTCTTCCTTGTCCAACGTTTCGGGCGGCTTGTTGATCCCCCCTTCCGACGTTGCGGACTATTTCCGGAAGGGGGACTTTATATGACGCTCCGATGTTTTGTTGTCGCCCGGCGGTGTAGCGGATCGATTCACCATCTCTTGCTCCAATGTTGCGGAGGGGTTCGGAATTTTGTGTCCGTCGACGCCCGACGACTATGATTCAAACGTTATTTTTATACGTCGCGGGTGAATAAGTATAGGGAGTTGTTCGCCGTTGCGGAGGGAAGAAAGTTCTGATCGCCCGACACGGTTTCAGTTCGCGCCCGATAGATTTTTTCTCGCACGTGTGGCGAATTTTTATATATATGGGGCGATAAACGGGGTTTTGTACTGTTTTCGAACGCTGTCGCGGTAAGTTGAGCTGTCGTTTTAGGAGCACGTGAGGACCTAGCTGTTGGTGTACCAGTGTCCAAGTGGCAGGAGGAGAAGTCTAGCCGTCATCAGCTCACTCGTTTGTTGGATTGCCAGGTAGGATCTTTACTACCTAGCATTGTGTTTTTCAAGGTTTCGATTAAGGGTTTCATGTTGTGGTTTGGGTATTACTAAGATTAGGCCCCATAGTTCCTTTTCGCTCACACGAGGAGTTTTTCACCCACAGATAGAGTTGTTATCGTCTCCCTGGTGGTTTGCGCCTGTTTTTCTTCTGTTAGGGTTTCTGGTTGGATGGCTGTTGGCGGTTAAAGTGGGGGGGGAGTTTTTCCTTTTTTTTTAGAACCCGCATTTTATTTTGTTGTGGCCGTTTCGGTCTCACCCTGAGTAGTAGAGAAAGGGGAGGTGCAGGCGGTCGTCATGCCGCCTGCACCTGGTTCGATTCTTTCTGATGATGATATCAGTCGGTAATTTCGAAGGGGTTTTTGCCGAAGATTTGATGGTGAAGGCTTATTTGGTTAGTTTCCTGAATGGGTTTTCCCATTTTCCGAGCCCTAGCCTCCGCCCGCACCGCGCAGTTCGTCATTGTCGGCAACCTTGAAACCCTAGGGCCGTGCCGCTGTTAGTATTTAAGTTTTGGGGGAAGCATGAATAGTGCTGTCGGTGAGAGCTCCCTGTGCGGAAAGTTGTTGTGGACTCCAGCGGTTTATAGTTGCACGGATGTAACTTCCATGTCCGCGAGTAGCATAAGCTTCTACCGTTTTTTATCCCTAATAAAACCATGTCTAAGTTCGGGGATTTATAGTCGCACCTTGCGTTTAAAATTTATGCTTTTGCATTGCATATCGTTTCATTGGTAAAAAATGGCATACTGGAAAATGATGTAAGTTTGATGATAGACCGGTTGATGAATAAATCCGGTTTTACTATTAATGGCTCATTATATTGCGATAATAGTCTGAGTTTTACTGATAGTTTTAGATAGTCAAGATATAGATTTGTTGTGCATACATGTGGGTTGCTTTCTTACTTACATATTAACATAGAATAATAGTATGTTGCAAATATTGCACGACCATTTCAAATATTTCGGCCTGAAGGACCTAAGCCTAAATCCCATTAGAGCTTTGATACACTTGAGAAAGATAAAAATGCTGAAAAATGTTCACAAGCCTAAAATTGCTTAATATCAAAATGTTTTACATTGCAGGAAGAATCTACAATGTCCAAGAGGCAGAAGAAGAAAGCCCCAGCAGTGGAGGAAGTACCAGCACCAGACACAGAAGCAAAAACTGAGTACATCTATGAAGACACCCAATGTGTCACGGGGGTTGAACTTGAATATAAATGGGGAGAAATATACAGGTTGATTTCCCACAAGGAAGTCCCAGATACAGGTCTTGAGGAAGCACCCATTTACCCAAACATAGAAAAATCAGCCATTATGAAAGTTGCCACCAGGCCCGAGCTGTTTCCATGCCCGGAGGTGATGAGATGGGTTCTACCAAATACCAACCACAACTCAATGCTTATGTGTAATGTCGAGGGCCAGGTTTATGCCGTCTTTAGCCCTGGGTATGTGGCCTTAGCTTACCACCTGCTAGAGCCTCAGCTCTTCCTGACAAATGAATGGCTGGACAACCTTAGGATGGATTTTGTAGAAACCATGAAGAGGATGCTCTTGCCAGGGAAGCTATACCGACATAGAGCAACTGAAGAATATGACACAGCCAGTCTTAGACCTCCTTACAGATTCATAGCTCTAATGTTGAATAGGATCTTCGGGAGAGCCCATGGCAGACTATTCAAATTCGAGTGGATACCCCTCATGTTGTATGTGGCCATGAAAGGCACAATATTCAACTGGGAAACTATAGTATCAAGCAGTCTCTCCTCTTGTGTGGCTGTAGCTTTGGAAGGAGAAGCTAGGAAGAGATCTGAGTTGTATATGAGCTCAATCCTAATAGATTGCATACTTTGTCACCAGCCTTTCCCCGGCCTCCAGTGTGTATGGGATAAAGACAGAATGCCCGTATATGCGGCCTACAAACCTCTAGGGGATCATCTATATCACAGTCACTACAGAGAGGTCTGTGAGTAGTTCCTCATGCCATTATACAAGCTCATCTTCCGGGGAGAATGTAATTACATGTCAGAAGACGCTATGTAGGTCATTGGTGAATATGGAGATTACTTTCTGACTGAAAATGGTATGTATATCAGGATGTTTGGAGGGTCGAAGACCCCTTTGTTGCTGCCCAAATATGCTACAGATTATATAATCCACAAGGAGGTAGTCAGACAAGTATACATTGATGGAGTTGGTCACTTCTTGTTCCAGTACAAGAAGACAGCATATCCCCCCCTTCCATTTAAACTGGGAAATTATAAATTTGCAAATGTAAAACAAGCGCCCGAGTTCATAGAAGAACTAGGGAAGTTCCACTTTGGCGAAATGACTTTTCGAAGGAATGATACTCATGGCAGAGTAGTAGAACACTGCAAGAAACAAAAGGTGACCTACGAATACAGCCATTATTTCGATAGCGATGAATCGGTTTACAGGATGGCTCCAAATATGACAGAGCTCTGCAAGAGATTCAAACCTAAGCATTCCACCAAGGGTGGAAAAGGATCTAAGCAAGAGAAGGCTGAACAAGCTAAGGCTGAAGAAGCAGCCAGAAGAATAAGAGAAGAAGCTCAGAGGTTGGAGGAGGAGGCTGCAGAATGGATGCGAAAAGGAGAAGAAGAAAAGAGGAAAGCTGCCCAAGAAGCAGCTGAACGAGCCAATGAAGCAGCCAGAGAAACAGAAGAAGCTGCTAAGCAAGTAGCCGAAGAAGCTCAGAGAAAGCTGGATGAAGAACTGCAAGAGTAGGAGGCCGAACAGATAGAGTTGATGCAACAACAAGCTCTCGAGGCGTCATCAGGGCTGAGTCAAGGAGAGGAAAATCCCAAGATGCAGATACCTCAAGTACTCACTACCGTCGAAGCTGCTACCCCTATGATTCAGCTGGTACCTTTCGTACAGGAAAAAGGGGAAGAAGTCCCTGATTTCAGCATGGTATATTATGACAGGGCTACTAAAAGAATCATGAGGAGAACAGAGAAAAAGATAGAAGCACAAGGAATGACTAGAAAGATGATATCAGACAAAGCTGTGATGGTAGGGACAGACGTAGATCCAAGGTTCACCATAAGTGCCGAGTTGGCAGCCATACATGCTTCGGAAGATAACATAGACCGAATGATGAACGAAATAGAATCTACCAAGAAAACTTCCTCTCAGCTGAAGGACACCCTGATAAAGGAAAGAGAAGAGAGCAATAAACTCAAAAGAAAATATGATCATGTGCTCAGAGAAATGGAGGCTACAAAGAGTGAAATCTACGCCATCCAGGGAGTAGCACATGCACAGGTAACAACACAAGAAGCCCTGGAAAGAGCGCAGCAAGAAATTCTAGACTTGAAGAATGAAAAAGAACAGATGAGGGCGAAGATAGAAGACCTAGAAGAGCAACAAACTATTATATACGAGTCCAATACTGCATGTGTTAAAGGACTAAAAGAGCAACTAGAAGCAGCTAAACAACAGCAGGTTGATCTGCAGCCGATCAAAGAACACATCTAGGCCCAGAAAGCTAAGGTGCTGCACCTGCAAACTATTCTAGAAGAGGAAAGATGCCAGATTCTCCAGGTTGATAGCCGATTAGAAGAAATACTGGAGACTGCTTCCTACTTTGTTGATAGGTCACATGATATCCTTGAAGTATTGACCACCAGGATGGCAAGGGTAGAGAAAGGTGGAGAATTCCTAGCAGAACTGCCAGACAAGAATAGACAAACCCTTCAGCGAGATTATGACTTGATTGAGTTAGCTATCACTACTACAGAGGACTTCAAGAAAACCGTCCAGAAAACAAAGGGACTGTGCACCGAATTTTTCAAGAGAGCCTTAGTCATTTACAACCGGTGTCAAGCAGATGATGAGCAAAGGCTACACGAGTTCCCATATCATGACTCATTTATAGAAATGTTGCAGAAAAGACAACAAGAGGAAGAGGCCAAAGTACAATGCATCCAAGCCATTGATGAACAAACCCTGAAGATTGAAATAGGCCATACAGCCATTTGTTTGCAGCTCCCAGAAGAACAGGTGAGACTAAATGCAACCAGGGTCGAGGCCATCAAGAAAAAGGCTGAAAAGTTTGAGATTAATATCCAATTCTTGGAGCCCAACTCTTTTGAGGATCTTGCCAGAGAAGCTACAGCGTGAAGAAGTTTCTAGAGAGTCAAGCAAGACCCTCTGAGTGAAAAGTCGGTCATTGTAATATTGTGAAATATTTGTAAAAGTTTTTGGGAAAAGGGGAAGCATTAGGAAGACCAAGGGTTGGGATGCCCAAAGGTCCCTTTGGGCATCCCAACCATTTCTTGCATTTTGTATAAAAGTAGGAGACATAGATAATGAAAGGGCTTTTTCCCAGTAATATTGGAGGACCTATTGTAAGAAGAACTACTTCCTTTTGCAATAAAGATTTTAGTTTGCCTGTTGGAGAAAGATATGTGAAGTTTCCAAATGTTAACAAATGGATGGCGGAAAGATGAAATAATTTGTTTTTTAGCTTGTGTCCACAAATCGTGAGATCGTTCTAACTTCATGACCTATGTATTGTTAAATGGTTTCTGATTCATTGTATGGAAAATTCACTCAGAGTAATGCTTGTGGCTCATATAACAGTTAGATATCTGATTGTTAGAATATTTTTATTGTTCATGTGTTGTAAGCATAAATATCAGCTATCTGTAATTTGGTTTATTATACATGGAAATAATGCTTTACTCATTAATAATCATTTTCTAGCTCCCCGGGGACAGGTAGTTAGGTGTTTAGATAGTTATTTGTTTTACTTCATAGTTGCATATGTGGTTTAGTTGTTCGAGAACCTAAGACGAGAGGTAAGAACCTGCGCAGCATATTGTGACGTTCCTTACATTTTTATCACCCTGCATGTTTAAGATAGGCATGTGCATTGCATACATTAAGTCAAAATACAAATTCCGGTGGACCGGGCCACAACCGGTAATCCCTTGTTGTTACTTTGACCTACGGTAGCCGGACCGCAAACCGGATGGATTCCCTATACCAAACAGTCAGCGGGCTAGTTGGGAACGCTGATTGGGGAGAATCCCTTTCTATTGTCGCCTGCGAATTTCCAGGCCTCAACAGTTTTTGGCGCTACAAGGAGGGCCGCCAATAAAAGGCTGGCCATGGAATTTGATTTCCCAAGACCATCCTACTAGCAGATGTTTAAAGTTTAATCTAACTCAAGTTTGAAGTTTCCGGTTCTACCCTTGAAACCCTGTTCTCTTCGTGTTTTTCGCCTACTTTTGCTCATGGCTGGTAATCAACCTAACCCTTTGCCAGCATGGAGAGCTAGGTCACCTCTAAACTTAACTCCTCCTTTGCATGACTTGCCTCAAGCCTTTGACAAGATTTTACCCAAGTTTGACCCGGCAGACAACATTGCTGTAGATGATCACCTTCAAATCTTTTACCTAGCACTAGAAGGGCTAAGGGCTGGAGAGCATGAGGACGTGGTGTGTAGACTTTTTCCTCATACTCTGAAAGGAGCAGCAGCTTCCTCGTACTTCGGACTACCCACCAATTCCATTCCTAATTGGGACACCTTTGAGAAGGCTTTCAGGAGTAAATACACAGCTCAGAAGACACATGCCTCATTGACGAAAGGTCTGGGTCTGTTAAGAAAGGGAAAGAATGAAAAAGTACGCTGTTTCACCCAACGATTTTCAACATATTTAAAGAACTTCTCAGAAACTGATAGACCCTCAGATAAAGTCTTAATCGAGTATTATACCTCAGCCCTAGGACCTGAACTGGCCATGTTTTCCAAGATGAAAGGCAAGAATACTCTGGTAGAAACTTATCAAGAGGCTGAAAGAGTAGAAGCAGAGAGTGAGAGTATAGAGGACTATCCTGACTCATTTGAAGAAAATACCACTGGAAGAACAAGCTCACTGCCATTTAAATCTAGAGAAGATAAAAAACAAAATTTTCATGAAATGATGAAAGCGCTTCAGAAAATGTCCAACCGAATTTTAGACCTGGAGTGGGAGAGGGACATTCAGAAAACCTATAAGCCATACTATCCCCAAAAGGAATATGACAGTCAATGGCAGGTCCCACCTCCTAATTTGGTATCCATCAACATAACAGAAGTAGGTGGAGATGATTTCTGTACCTTTCACCAACTACCCCACTCTGAGAAGAAATGTCCTCAATGGATACATTCCATGACAAGGGTTATGAATAAGTTGTTGGACCCCGAGTTGACTAGAGACCGTAGCAAGGAGGTGAAAGAGGAATAGGCCATAGAAAAGATAGAGGATGATACTATGTTCTCATGGAATGGAGTTTCATTGTTTAACCAAGAAGAAAATGCTCCCAAATCTCAACAGGCACTTACAACCACAAAAAATGAAAACCTGGCCATTAGGAACAATGATAGAATCTCAAAAGTTCAGGACTTGCAAAAAGGAATAAAGGGGCAGACTGATATGGGGGATAAAGATGACATATCTAAGGATATTACTGGCAAACAAAAAACAGAGTCGCTCATTCAATTTGCCAAACAGGTGGAAGATGATGAGGGAAGCAAAGATGACAAGCTGAATGAAGAATTGCCCACAACGAACCAACCTATGAAGGAAAAGATTGAATTGATTAAGACAAAGAAAACCAGCACCCCACCTTTCCTCGTGACTCTTAAAATTCTCAATCATAAGGTGCATAATTGTTTGGTGGATTCGGGATCTTCTATGAATGTTATGCCTCTGGTAGTTTGCAAAAAACTCAAGGGTCAGATAAAGCCTACTTTTTGGGATGTCACGCAACTTGACAAAACTAGTGTCAAAGTAGTAGGAGAAATGGAGAATGTGATGATTCAATTGTCTGCAAATAAAAAGATATGCCATTACATTGACATCATAGTAGCAGATATACCGGATGGTTATGGGATGATCCTGAACCGGGATTGGACATCAAGACTAAATGGATACTTTGCTTCAGATTGGTCTCATATGTGGCTACCCCAGAAAGGCAGCCCAAACTTGATTAAAATTCTAAGAGAACCCTTTATGAAGCACAATGTCATTAAGCTAGGGGAAGAAAACGAATCTGCTGATTCTATTTTAGGAAATTATCTTACTGAGCTTAAGCTAGAACACCATTCATCAAAGGCCAGTCCTGTGACGAACACTCAGCCTGAGCTCCTTCAGCTTCCTTAGGCTGAAAGAAATGACTGTAGAATTGTAGATATGGGTTCGATTTCAAAAATTGCACAGTTGGACCATGGATAGGAAACTCTTGTTTAAGTCCAGCCCATTCCCTCAACTTTTAGTTTCAGATTTTTTCAGGGGTGGGCCTAAATTTCTGTTTTCTTATGTACATAAATAAATTGCCTTGTTTTCTTGATACTCGATGTTTTTTATTTTATTTTTATATATATATTTTTTGTTTTAAAGATTGTTTTCGTTCATGATTTGCTGTACTGCTGTTTTCTTATAGTCTTCTAGTTTTCGTTTATTTTGAATAAGAGGCAAACCTTTGGATGCAAGGAGAACTTCAGGGCTCTGTATTAACTAAAATTCTGAGCAAAAGACTGGACTAAAGGATGTCTTCTAGTAATTGTATTCCTAACTGGCAATGCATTCATTCGAAGTCTCACTTAATCCCTGTAAATACCTCAGCAGTGAGAAGGTCTAGAATAGTATCTAGGGAATCCATCCACTTCACACTTCAAATACCCCAAGGTAGTCCCAGTAAAAGACACACGGAAAGGAAGCAGAGTGAAACAGTTTACCATATATAAATGATCCCATGCCATAAATTAAGAAAGGAGCTAAAATCTCCTAAGAGTCAATACTCCTGAAAGAAGCGAGACATATCAAAGCAAAGCTCGAAAAGTATTAATCTCAAAACATGAAGTACCAAATGGCCACAAGATCCTCTCCGTCCGTGAATTGAAGTATGAAATATATCATTCACACAAAAGGGCACTATGGGATAGAGGATCCTGAATTAAAATTCAGTAAGGAAAGCCTGTAGGAGGACTCATATCAAATAAACTAAAGTTCTAAAGGCACAAAAGTGCAAATAGGCATGGGAACGAGGAACAAAAGGGTAATACTGTTCACTATCTATCACAATCCTGTGTTGTCCAAACTATAACTACCAATGGGAAGATAAAATAAAACTCATCCTTTTGGCCTCCAGAGAGTGATTCAGACCTAAAGCACTACTAAGGTTACCTTTTCCCGAGGAAAGGGACTTCTTATAAGTAATCTGATGCATAATCTGGTTGGCTTAGGAATGCAGACAGCTAAAAGAGTTCAGTTTTAGTCATACAGTTTCAAACTTAGAAAGAAAGTTAATTCAGAGATATGGGATTCACCAGGTAGTCGCCAATTGTTGCAGCCGCAACATTTTTCCCAAATTTCTAAAATTTTGGGCCCCCCTCTTTTCAACTTTGAATTAGTTGGTTCTTTTCTGGATTACAGCCTCTTGATTTTTGGCTATGGATTTTGAAGCATTTTTGGTTGCTGTTCATCGATTGGTTTTCTCCTCATTACATGTTCTGAAGATTTCGTGCCTTAAAGATGTCTCTCTTGAGTTGATTTCATTGTCGCTTGGCCCATCTCTTCAAAGCCTTTATCAATCGGGAGTTAAGTTTTTGTCTGTTTTTGCCGTTGCGGGCAGTTTGTTGATCCTCCTCCCCGCCGTTTCGAGCGTCCTGTTAATCTTCCTCCCCGCCGTTGCGGATCGTTTTCAAGTCTTGGACTTTTGTTTTTGCCTCGACCGTTTCAGGTGAGTTTGGAATCCTCTGACCGTTGCGGACGGGTTTTGGTTCTCCTCTATTTCGGATGGGTTTGGTTCTTCATCGAAGGAATGGGAAGTCTTCCTCGTCCAACGTTTCAGGAGGCTTGGTTATCCCCCCTTCCGATGTTGCGGACTGTTTCTGGAAGGGGGACTTTATATGACGCTCCGATGTTTTGTTGTCGCTCGGCGGTGTAGCGGATCGATTCACCATCTCTTGCTCCGATGTTGCGGAGGGGTCCAGAATTTTGTGTCCATCGACGCCCGACGATGGTGATTCAAACGTTATTTTTATCCGTCGCGGGTGAATAAGTATAGGGAGTTGTTCGCCGTTGTGGAGGGAAGAAAGTTCTGATCGCCCGACACGGTTTCAGTTCGCGCCCGATAGATTTTTTCTCGCACGTGTGGCGAATTTTTATATATACGGGGCGATAAACGGGGTTTTGTATTGTTTTCGAACGTTGTCGTGGTAAGTTGAGCTGTCGTTTTAGGAGCACGTGAGGACCTAGCGGTTGGTGTACCAGTGTCCAAGTGGCAGGAGGAGAAGTCTAGCCGTCATCAGCTCACTCTTTTGTTGGATTGCCAGGTAGGATCTTTACTACCTAGCATCGTGTTTTTCAAGGTTTCGATTAAGGGTTTCATGTTGTGGTTTGGGTATTACTAAGATTAGGCCCCATAGTTCCTTTTCACTCACACGAGGAGTTTTTCACCCGCAGATAGAGTTGTTATCGTCTCCCTGGTGGTTTGCGCCCATTTTTCTTCTGTTAGGGTTTTCGGTTGGATGGCTGTTGGCGGTTAAAGTGGGGGGGAGTTTTTCCTTTTTTTTTTAGAACCCGCATTTTATTTTGTCGTGGCCATTTCGGTCTCACCCTAAGCAGTAGAGAAAGGTGAGGTGCAGGCGGCCGTCATGCCGCCTGCACCTGGTTCGATTCTTTCTGATGATGATATCAGTCGGTAATTTCGAAGGGGTTTTTGCCGAAGATTTGATGGTGAAGGCTTATCTGGTTAGTTTCCCTAATGGGTTTTCCCATTTTCTGAGCCCTAGCCTCCACCCGCGCCGCGCAGTTCGTCATTGTCGACTACCTTGAAACCCTAGGGCCATGCCGCTGTTAGTATTTAAGTTTTGGGGGAAGCATGAATAGTGCTGTCGGTGAGAGCTCCCTATGTGGAAAGTTGTTGTGGACTCCCGCGGTTTATAGTTGCACCGATGTAACTTCCATGTCCGCGAGCAGCATAAGCTTCTACAATTTTTTATCCCTAATAAAACCATGTCTGAGTTCGGGGATTTATAGTCGCACCTTGCGTTTAAAATTTATGCTTTTGCATTGCATATCGTTTCATTGGTAAAAAATGGCATACTGGAAAATGATGTAAGTTTGATGATAGACCGGTTGATGAATAAATCCGGTTTTAGTATTAATGGCTCATTATATTGCGATAATAGTCTGAGTTTTACTGATAGTTTAAGATAGTCAAGATATAGATTGGTTGTGCATACATGTGGGTTGCTTTCTTACTTACATATTAACATAGAATAATAGTATGTTGCAAATATTGCACGACCATTTCAAATATTTCGGCCTGAAGGACCTAAGCCTAAATCCCATTAGAGCTTTGATACACTTGAGAAAGATAAAACTGCTGCAAAATGTTCACAAGCCTGAAATTGCTTAATATCAAAATGTTTTACATTGCAGGAAGAATCTACAATGTCCAAGAGGCAGAAGAAGAAAGCCCCAGCAGTGGAGGAAGTACCAGCACCAGACACAGAAGCAAAAACTGAGTACATCTATGAAGACACCCAATGTGTCACGGGGGTTGACCTTGAATATAAATGGGGAGAAATATACAGGTTGATTTCCCGCAAGGAAGTCCCAGATACAGGTCTTGAGGAAGCACCCATTTACGCAAACATAGAAAAATCAGCCATTATGAAAGTTGCCACCAGGCCCGAGCTGTTTCCATGCCCGGAGGTGATGAGATGGGTTCTACCATATACCAACCACAAATCAATGCTTATGTGTAATGTCGAGGTCCAGGGTTATGCCGTCTTTAGCCCTGGGTATGTGGCCTTAGCTTACCACTTGCCAGAGCCTCAGCTCTTCCTGACAAATGAATGGCTGGACAACCTTAGGATGGATTTTGTAGAAACCATGAAGAGGATGCTCTTGCCAGGGAAGCTATACTGAAATAGAGCAACTAAAGAATATGACACAGCCAGTCTCAGACCTCCTTACAGATTCATAGCTCGAATGTTGAATAGGATATTCGGGAGAGCCCATGGCAGACTATTCAAATTCGAGTGGATACCCCTCATGTTCTATGTGGCCACGAAAGGCACAATATTCAACTGGGCAAGTATAGTATCAAGCAGTCTCTCCTCTTGTGTCGCTGCAGCTTTGGAAGGAGAAGCTGGGAAGAGATCTGAGTTTTATATGAGCTCAATCCTGATAGATTGCATACTTTGTCACCAGCCTTTCCCCGGCCTCCAGTGTGTATGGGATAAAGACAGAATGCCCGTATATGCGGCCTACAAACCTCTAGGGGCTCATCTATATCATAGTCACTACAGAGAGGTCTATGAGCAGTTCCTCATGCCATTATACAAGCTCATCTTCCGGGGAGAATGTAATTGCATGTCAGAAGACGCTATGCAGGTCATTGGTGAA
>LPNX010170521.1:64823-99878 GCA_001517045.1 Pseudotsuga menziesii
TTCTGGTTATCCTCATGTAGAGAGAGAGATTCTACTTCCTCTCGCACCATTGGGGTTCTCCATCGTGGGTTTTGTCCAGGCCATCTCACGCAGGCAGGGGCTATTCTGTTCTTCCTCCCATTCCTGCAGGGAATCATTTCTCGCTTCTCTCATTATTGGACTGTGTAATCCATTCACGCTCGGGGGTTGTGGCTATGTGGGTTACCCTCATGGCTTGTGGTCTACGTACCTATTCTCCCTTGTCCGGGATTGAGAATCAGACTTCTCTCCTATTTGGGGACTGTGTAATGTTGCCGCCACTTCATTGTTGAGTTGGAGCTGGGTTTTTTCCCCTGATTTGGTAGTTTTTTGCAGTTTCCCTCCATTGTTCATGGCTTGTTGTAGTTTTCCCCCACGTTGTTTGTTGTTGTGTATGCAAGTATCTTGTTGGGATTCTGCTGAGTTGTTTTGGCCATGCTAGGGCCAAGAACAACACCGAAGCATTGTTTGACTAGAGCTTTGTTCACCTTGTCATTTGGGGTTGTCACCCTATTGTCTTCACCTCCTTCATAGAGCTGTGAGCTGTTGTTTTACTGCAGTATGCAGTGGTTGGTCTTTGAACTATTGAGAATAGGATTAGAGGCTGGGTATGCTTGAAAAATTGGTGTTTGGAGCCACTCATATAGAGTGAGACTGCTGGCTTTCTTCTCCACAACCCTTGAAGAATATTAGAAAGGGAAGTCAAGGCCTGAGGGACTGTGAAATAGAGAAAGGACTGATTCCTGGTGTTGGGTGTGTGGATTTCTTAGAGGTCAGGGTTAGCTCTGGTGTAGGTGTCCTTAGCTCTCCGTTGAGGCCATGAGCTTAGCATTTATCCTTTCCTAGCTCCTTAACGGCCTGATAAACCCTACTATGTGGGCTTGGCTGAGTTGTGTACCTTGGCTATGTGTAAGCCTGCTTTGACCCTTATTCCTTGAGGAATCATGCCCAGCTTGAGGGTGGCAGTGTTGCTGAGAGATTGATAAGCACGCTGGCCTATGGTTGGGTGGAACATTGCAGCGACGTAGTTGGTTGCGGGATGAATCATGTTTAAGATAAGTATTCTTGACTACTTCGTCTCTACATTTATATTACTGATTAATGAATATAATGAACATGTGGCATGCTTGATTGAATGTATGTTTGCTTCCACCATGTATATGAAGGATTATGCATCTTAGTATGTTTTATGTTTTAAGAATTTTATTTCAGCATTATATGCGTGATCATTTTCATGGGGCTATTTTTCCCGTATGTTTAGTGATAGTAGCATCCTCTTCGCTAGTTTGAGGGCCGGGGACATGACACCAAAAGCTAAGTATTTATATCTTAGTGAAGAAACAATCCTTAAACCGTCTTCAAATCATCCTTAAGTCTACCTAAAACAAATACTTTTCTGTTGTACCTTTATATCTCCCCTTTGTTTGTTTTTCTGCAAACCTCACCTTAGGATAGGTCTCTCAACTATGTCCAAGACCAATTGCTAACCTTTGTATGTTTACTCCATGATCTGAGCTTTGAAGAATGGACCATTTATGTCTTCAATTGTCTTCAAGGGTTTGATCTATACAAATGCTTTCAAAAGTCTTCATTGAGATCATATTTTGACCTTGCAACTTCACAAAACAGACTTGTTTGCCATCAAATTCACTTTCGGTGTCAAGGGTCATGTCATTTAATCAATAAGCTGTGAATGTTAATGTTTATGTTGCTGCCAAAACCATAAATTATTGTGTGATGCAATGACCGTTATTTATTTTACCTTGAACAACCATTTGATGTCGTGTCAATTATCCTTTGCATACTTGAAAATGAATGCCTGTAGGCTATTTTGAAACTTCAAACATCACAAACTTCAGTGTTTGATGATCACTTCATAGATCTATAGCTGCATCCATATGCTTAGTAGTACTTGGATTCCTTCAAGGTGCTCTCATGTCCATCTGCAATAAGCTATCATATCAATAAGTTGTCACAACCATGTCAGTGAGAAGTCCATAGTCTGAGTCACTTTAATCACTATCTAGTTAAGTTGTCAAAAAAAATCACTCCCTTTCATGTGTCACTACAATTTTATGTCAAATTAATGTGAAGAAAGTCACTTCCTTGTGGTCTTTACTTGTCAAATCCTTAGGCTATAATTCCATGATAGTTCAACTGTCTTCAATTCTTTGGTAGCCTTAGAATGTCTTAAGGAAAAACCCAAATTAGTCTAATATTATATTCATTCCAAAATAACTTCTTAAGAGGCCAGGTTCCGAAGATTGTCACTGTTAATGTAGGAAGTCATTAGGTTGTTCAAATTATGAGCTTGATCAGGATTGATATATCTTTTAGCAGGATTGAGTCTGCCTTTGAAAAACCAATATTTGAGAGGATTTTAATGTTGGACCTGCACCTTCCCTTCTCACAAAATTTACTACAATTTTCTCCACAACTTAACAAGGGTAATGATTGCATATCATCGTATCATGAATGTATTGATTACGCTGTTGCAGCTGTTTAATGTTTAATCATACACCCTTGCTACACTTCTTTGATATGTAAATATTTTTCCATGATCTTTCCTCAAGATGTCTTCAAACAAGATTCAAATTTTCCACTAAATTTTTTGTCCAGAGTACTTCAAATCTGCCATTGGGTATACTATGTGATTGCACAATAGTATGCAGTACTTAACTTGTCTCATAGATGGCCCCTTATCAATTAGTCTTCAATATTCTCCATATGTTCATCTAGACATGCTCTAAAGTCTTCATGTTATTTCCAGGAGTTTTCTTCATACAATGATAAAAATATCGATAACCAACTCTATATAAGTCATATAATCAACAACAAGTGTTTTTGAGGTCATTCTGCTAGTTATATCCAAATCTAGAAGAAGTCATTTTAAGAATGTTGTAGTTATCATAAGGGTAAACATGCATCAAGGGCACCCCTTCAACCATCATCATATCACATGAGATTATTTTTTCTCTCCCTATCACCATGCCAGCTATGATCATGATTAAGTGTATTATTAAAAACCTTCAACATACTGTGTTACTCGCTAAGCCTTTTCTCCATCTTAAGTGTCTTTGACCACATATGCAAATTCATATCACTGGCTTGTTTGAAGAAATCCAGTTTATGAAGATGGCTAAGCAAGGATCAGTACAATACATGCTCTACAGTTCTATAATCTTTCATACTTGTAGGCCTAGGAACCATGGGATCAACTACTAAATATCAGACTGGGTCATTGACAATATTTGCAACTCTCAACAATATTTTGTTAGTAGGAATATCGTGCATCCCGTCTTCATTCACATCAACAAAATAAAATCAACACATCAACACACTGAATAAATAAAATGAAAATACTGAACACAAGAGTTTTTCACTGCGGAAACCTTTCAATCCCCATGCGGGGATATCCCAAGCCCCTTGTGGGAATTATTGAATCCACTTGCGGGTGTTATTGTAAACAATGTGTTCGCATATTGTAAATACATGCAGGCATATTGTAAATGTTGTGTGGGAATATTGTAAACACTGTGATATTTTAGGATGATATCATGCATATCATATTGTTGCAGGGGGGTACTCACAACACGCTTGCAGCTTTTGATAAGGTAAACGTGATTGTCATATTAACACTATTTTTTTTCTTCATTAATCACATTTATTAGACATGGTTCAATTTTTACTTTTCAATATAAAATTGTGTTGCTTCTTGTATTGTTCTAGGCTGACCGTGGGAAATCCCCAATGGCGTCCCATCAGGTAAATGCTAGCCTACTAGTACCTAAACATGATTAAAGTAATTATTTTTATTAAATGCATGCTATTTTTTTTCACGTGAATTTTTGTAATGATAAAAATAAATTAACTACTTTTATTGATTGATGTTTGTAGAGAACACCACATCACAATGATGAGGTTTTCATTGAGGAAGATATATTCTATTCAACTGACCCAATGGGAACTATGAATAAGGCTTTGAAAAAGTCCAATCAAGAACTTCTTGCACTGATAATGATCAGACCCGTGACTAAAGAAATCAAAGCAAGAATTTCTGACTTGAGGTAAACAATAATACAATATGAGGTAAGTGGAATATATGAAATATTTTATGAACTATGAGGCATATATTCATTTATGTTATTTTAGTTATCTATTTTTTATATGATGTAATCAATTAAAGTTTTCTTTTTTGGAGGAATTTTTGGAGACAACACCTGTTCATCAAGTATAGTATGGAGATGTCGGTATTGGTAGTAGTGATGGTTCAACACAACGTCAATATATTGTACCAACAAGGCTATTCGACTCTCCTAGACAACAATTACCTTTAGATGCTACAACCTCACCGAATGTTGGAGATAGCAGGGCCCTTCACCCAATACAACTTCATAGGATGTTAGAGAGGAGAGTAGCATAGAATGTGAAAATTTATATCCTGGAGCAATACGTGTGGTTAGAAAGGGATCATTGCAAATTAGATTCTTGGTGGACAAGGACTATGTTCCAATCAAGATACCAAAGATTGTAGGTATTATTTAATTAATTCAGTTTTTTTTCATGTAATTCAAAGCCAAATACCTAAAATTATTTTTAATTAATGATCATATTGTTTTTGCAGGAAATGATGTTTTTTATAAGAACATGCATGAGAAGGGTTTAGAGATTTTTGGGCCCACCATTCGTACACAGTGGAATGACCAAAATGGCAAATTAAAATATGATTTGATAAACCACATGGTTAACTTGTTTGGTGATACCTTCAACAAAAAAGGTGTCATTGCATCAGCTGGCTTAAATTTGAAATACGCCAGGGCATATTATAGGGACAATTTGCAAATTAACACTAAGTATGAGCGTCCTCTGATGGTTCCAGAGAAGGAGTGGAAGGCGCTAATGGATGATGCAAAGGAGAAGGATTTGAGAAAACAAGGAAAGACTTGGCCAATCTGTTCAAGAAGGCATGTCACATATCATATTTTCAATGAAACATGTTCAATATTTTTTTTACTTTTAAATATATTTAAGTTGCGACATCTAACATATTTGAAACCTTTCATAGGCTCCCCGACACCTCTAAAGTGACAAAGGAAAGGGTAGAAAAACATGGGCAGCACAAACTAGTCCATGGTGGATATCAAAAACTAGGAACACAAATTGTAAGAAACGAATGATCATTATTTGTAGCCATTTTTTTGTAACTATAGTGAAAACATAATTTATTTATCATTGTAGTGAACAAATAATTTTTAATGTGTTATGCATTGTAGGGAAATGATTTTCAAGAAGCATCCATTGAAGAAGAATTGAGGCTCGGCTTCAAGTATGTTTTTCAACATGTGTTGGAATGTCGAAAAATATTGGGTCAAACCCCAATTTCCCCATTGTTGCACACAGAGGTAAATAAAACCATCTGTGCATGTTCAATTTGCTCACATTATGTTGGACTTGAATTTAGTGTTAAGTCAAATTTGTATATGTGATGACATGAAACTTCTTAAGAATTGGAAAGATCTTAATATGACAAATTGTTTTAATAAATGGATGGTTTCAAGCATCCCCATAGTGTGACTTGAGTGACCTAGGTGTACTTGGCCTTATGTTTTTATAGACTTAGTCGTGTAAAACATATTACCAAAACAATTGAGTTTCCTCATAATAATACCATCATTATAATGTACTTGTGTAATCTATTCATGAATCATTACATTGAAATATCAATTTCTTTTGTGGTTTTTCAGGGTGAGAGCAACAAAAGAAGCGATTGTAGCGGCACCGAATAGGTACCACATGATGGTGGGGAGCTGCCTCATGTTGGTGGCGAGCATCCTAGCCATGATTAAGGTATGCATGCTATAAAATATAAGTATTTATTATGATTTCAAATATATAATTGGTGACATGTAGTAATAAATTTTCTTCTGTGAATGACAAAGTATGTACCTTCTCATGCTCAAATGGAAGAGGAACAAATGACAGAACCAATGAACACTCTAACTATCTCAGCTAATCATCCAAAAGGTAAAGATCATTGTAATGATATTGGAAATAATGATGCCCCTCTCCAGCGACCTCCACACCCTACTATTCGACATACCATAAGTATGGTATGAGAGAGCATGCCCACATAATCAACAGAAAGAGAGGGAACAACAATTTCAACGTTAAATGAAAACGAATTAAATGTCCCCATATTGGAATTTATGAAAAAAAAATCAAAACATAAATTTTTTTAGTTGTATACATTTCAGATTTGTATTTGTGTTAGTCGATGCATAACTTATTTTTTGATAACGTGTGACATCTTTCGAGGACTATGGTTATCCTCAAGGGGCTGGATACCCCTTCTTGAGTTAACCTGAGGAAGATCAGATGACCACGTGATATTCATTATCTAGTGATGATGATAATGAGTTTCCACTCTTTTCATGAGACACATGAGACGTATGGCCACATACAATTGAGAAGGTCGGGAAACCTACCCTCACGTTGATTTGATGTGCATGAGCCTAATATGATGTCATGTTGTGTTGTTATGTTACATTGACTTGCATGTTTACTTGTATGTGATGTTTAGCCTTGTGGTCACTTGTGATTGACCCTTGCATGGTAACATTGAGCTATACAACCCTTAAATGTTGACATCCATCTTGTTGATGACTAGCGTGACCCCTTATGGGGGATGTCCTCCCTTGCATTGACCTTAAGATCCCTCCTTAGGTTCCATCCACCATAGCGCTACCATATGTGACTTTTTTGGAGTACTTTGCTATCATTTTTTATTGAGAGTTGGTTGTACTGCTATGTTGCTACTATTTTTTATTTGTGAGGGTTGGATGATCTATTTTAGGATCTTTTCCGGTTCTGGGTTCTCTCCTTTCAGAGGTATGTTTGTCTAGTTCAGTAGCATGCAAGTAACCTAACGCTAAGATGTTGAAGTTTGTTTAGAAGCATTTTTTCTGAGGATAAGGGAGATCTTCCCTAACATATTGTTTTGAGTTATCTTATGTTGAGTTTATAATTGGTTCAAATCTGATATATTATGCTACTATTATGTATTGTTGTCTTTCATTAACAACTTAGATCTGATATAGATCGCTACTCTTATTACTGTTATTGATTTAAGTACTTTAATGGTTATTGTAACTCATTATTTCTAGTACATGCTAGTCATGAAGGATATTGAGGTATGGTTTTTCTATGCTAGACATGCTTGTCTCAATTTTTCAGCTTTGAGTTTGAATATTTGAGAAAAAAAATTATAAAATACAAATGAACTGAATCTACCTGAGAGTTTGCAACTTTTCTCAAAATGAGCAGAAATGTGCATTAAACATTTTTATAGATCTTGTGTAATTAGAGTGGAGCCTTCTGTAGTCCAACGAATTGAACCTTGTTAGTTTTCTTTCCTTTTTTAATTTGTTGTTCTTTCTTATTTGTTTTTTTAACCCTAATTGAATTACCTTAATTAATCTACAACCCTAGATAGCCTAATAAACTCTAAAACCTTAACTAATATAGTGGAATTATCTTCTTCACTTTTATTCTTTTCCTCCCCTCCTAGGGTTTATCAATTTTTCCCCAAAATGGAGTGGTGACTCCACTCCCTCCTTCATATTCTGGTAGTGTGGTGCCTCACTCTAACTGTAACACTACCAAAAGCTATTTAATGTTAACTTGTATTTTGATTAAATGAGTGCAAATTAGTGAAGACTCCATTGTGTTAGTTTATTTCATTATGTAACGCTTGCGATATAAGTTGTAATAAAGGGAAATATGCCCATGCATTTTATTAAAGAAAGAATGTGCATGATTGCATAGAAGGGATAATGGGGGGCATGTTTCACAAGTGGCAAAAAGGAAAAAAAAGAAAAAAAGGTAAGTGAAGTGAATGTGCTTGTGGGAAGGAAGGGCTTCCTATCAATTGATTGAGTTGCGAATGCTTTGTGCTTGTGTAGGATCTAGCAGGTTTCTTTGACTTGTTGGATGTTACTTATTTTTTCTCCATTTGTGAGGGTTTGGAGGTTTTAATGAAAGTTTTTTTTTCAGCAATTGCTTGAGTTTGGGATGAGTGAGACAGCCTCCCTTTTCATACTTAGGCCCTCAACTTGGGGGTGGATTTGTAAACTGCGAGCCTATGGCTAGGTGGAAAACCTCTAGAGGAGAATTATTCTGCAAATTTGATCCCAAATTAAGTATTTTCTCCTTTGTTGTTTATGTGGATGCACCCTTATTTCCCTCTTCCTCTTTATTTCCATAAGACATCATCCAAGGTGTTTTTGGTGTACATATTGTTGCTACCTATATTGCATGGGTGTCCACCAAGGAGTTCTGAAGCTTTTTGGGCATAAAAGAAACCTGTAGCAACATTCTAGGCATTAATTTCTCAAATCTGAACAACCCAATGCAGGTGAAATAGTAGCAACAAGTCTGATCCCTCAAGTATGGGAAAACCTGGGTGTGAAAGAAACCTTAATTCTCCATGAATGTGTATCTAATCTACATTGAAGAGTGTCATTTTTAAATCTGGGTTAATTTCAGCACTAATAAGCCTAATTCATAATTCTAGGTTGAATTTGAGGATTAATTTCCAATTCTGAGCACCCATGCAATAGTGTGTGAAATTTTTGGGCACATTGAAAGCATTTATGATCCCATCTAACGAAAAACTGAGTGTTCAAACTCAATTTATTGACTTTTAAGCATGATAATGGCATTTCTTCTAGGCTGGCAATGGCTCAAACTTCAACTTTTGAGGTAGCATAACATAGAGCTGAAATATTGCACTTGTTAAGTTGTATGAGGTAGGAAAATGGAGGTAAGATATGATAGAAGGATTCCATTGAAAGTAGGAGATTTGGGCTGGATGGACGTTTCTCAATCCTTTGAGGATGCATGTGTGCCATTTTCTCATTTTTCTTCCTAATAATATTTCTCAAGACTTAAATAAACCATATACTAATAAGTAATAGGCTATGTGCTTGAAATATATATGTTATCCTATACAGTTTCAAGGAGGACATTAGTTTTAAGGAAAACATTTAGTCTCGAATAGTCGTTGCCTACCAACATCATTGTAAGAGCATAGAGGCATGCCTAGATTTGAAGTACAATCTTTGCTGCGGATTCTAGGGTAAAATAGCTAGTCTCAAACAACTCACCAACCTCCATATGTTACCCACCAACATTGAATTATGATGCTTGTGTGGATCCTGCATGGACACTTATATAGACCTACATGGAAGTTCTACACTATAAACACTTGCTAAAGACTAGTGTCTGTATTCTCTGGTGGTGCACCCCCTCTAAAAAGTGGTCTTTCTCACCATTAGCTAGTCTCAAACAACTCACAAACCTACTAGTATTTGGAACCACTGGTGAGACTGCTAGATGCAACAAATTCCTTATTAGTTGAGTGCATGTGAACAACTTGTGGCAGAAATATACATTTGTGAGATATTAATTTTCATTGATTCTGAATATTTATGTGAGACAAATTAAATATCTTGAGATGAATAGACCATCAAGGTTTCAGGGGGATAAATTAGTCTACATATTGATAATGGGAGCATTATGGTTTGATAAAGAAAAACAAATAAAGTGAAGCAGCATTGTGATGTTGGAATTGATGCATGCTTACCTTTTATGAATTTACTAGATGACTGTTGATACATTCATTATGCAGGCATGTCCATAGATGTCATGGGAATTTCAATGATAAAGTTAAACACTTGACAGGCACAACTAAAGTAAAGCTATTATAGGAATCCTGATATTATAAAGATATTCTTCAACTATATTGTAATACCAACAGATGGAGATGAATTTCCATAATTCCTTGATTTGTTTCAATTGTATGTTTGATCATGGCATCATAGGTGCACTAAAAATTCCCGTAGCTAGTTAAATATGCCCACATTTAAGTTGCATAATAAATTTACATCAATTCTCCAAATTGGATAAGCAGTTGATTAGGAAAAATGTTTGTAGCCTGTTGAGAAATGCCCGCAGCCAGTTTGAAAATGCCCGTTGGACTAATAAAATGCCCGCACTGCCATATAAAATGCCTGTGGGCGTCAAACATATCCATGCAAGTCCAGAAACATTCCCGCAAAAATGCACAAAAAGTTGAATATGGTTAGATAAAGAAAAAGGAAGTAAGGTGAAGCAACATTATGATGTTGTCATTGATGCATGCTTATCTTTTATGAATTTACTAGGTGACCGTTGATACATTCATTATGTGGGCATGTCCTTACATGTCACGAGCATATAGTCTTCATGTGTGGGTGCTTGCATACTTATGCAGGCATGTCCTTACATGTCGCGATAATTTCAATGATCTGCTGGCATTTCAATGATTTTCCCGCGGTCATCTTTCCACCTCTATTTCATGCATTTTGGGGTTCAACAAACATTTATCTATTACCATATGGGCATGTTTAACTAGCTGCCGACACTTTATCTTAGCCTTGCATGCATAATGCAATACTTATAGGAATTATGTACATTAAGTGCAAGCTTTAAATGTCTTCAAAAGATTTCACTAACTCAGAGTTATACCTAGAAGAAGGGTTGATAGGGTAACAATATAGTTAGATAAAGAAAAAGAAATAAAGTGAAGCAACATTGTGATGTTTTCATTGATGCATGCTTACCTTTTATGAATTTACTAGATGACTATTGATACATTCATTATGCGGGCATGTCCTTACATGTCACACACATTTAAATCATCTGCTGGAATTTCAACACCTCCTTCGGGAATATTTCCACCTCTATTTCATGCACTTTTGGGTTCAACGGGAATTTATCTATTACCCTATGGGCATGTTTAACTAGTTGCGGGAATTTGATCTTAGGATTGAACGCATAATGCAATACTTGCGAGCATTATGTCCATTAAGTGCGAGATTTAAATGTATCCAAAATATTTCACTAACTCAGAGATGTACTTGGAAGCAGGTGAAGTTTTTTTTGTATAAAATCATCCATCCTAATCAATCTGTGGAGGGAAGATAAGACCAAACCCTGACTATATATATCAATAAAACCATGAATACAATGTATGGATGGAATATAGGAGCAACTCTCATACACGCAAAGCATTATATTGTCTACTAGAAAATGAGTTAATGGATTAAATGAAAGAAGTTGACTTACTGAAGACATCTTAGCGGGTAAAAAATATACTTATACTAGATCTACTACTGGTTTTTAACCAGCTAGTCTTGAAGCTTCCTTAGCCTATGCTTTTCTTGATTCCTTAGTGACCTTCACCTTTTCTTATGGGTCTCGATCTCAATCTTCCAATTTCCCTCTGCGTAGCTTTTGGAGATGAAGGGGGTGGACAACCTTGAGGACAAAAAAACCCCAAAGCTGAGATACAATTAAAATTGAGCTGAATCTTGACGCCTGCTCATTAAAAAGAGGACTGTAGGAAGAAATATTACTATAAAAAATGAGTCAAACAAGAAATTTATCTATGTTTGGTGCAACTTAAGGGTTTCACCATGCTCACAGGATAGCTTTCTGTTTGTGTGAAGGAAGGGGTTCGTTTAATGAACAAGAGTTGTCTCCTCTGCAACCTTGGAACCTCCTCTGCGACCTCAGTCTTATTTCATGGGTGAGGTAACTGAAAAACCTCCTCTGCAACCTTGGGAAATCCTCTACGACCTCGGACCTAGTTCATGGGTGAGGTAAGTTAAAGATGTAAAATTTTGTTTTTGTGATAGGGGGAAGGTAAGATGTATAGTTTTAATTGTTTGTTGTTTTTTTAATGTTTATTAATTATTGTTGTCATTGTAGTCAGCATGATTACCATGATCATTGTCTTTATGGTCATCATCATCATCATCATAGAGAACATCATCGTAAATAGACCCTTGAAAAACATTTGTCATATGAGTGTAATATGGTGACCACTTCAAAGTTTGACACACAGAGGATGCTTAATAAAGACCATCTCATGGTTCTTATTTCCTATGCCATTGTCAACGTCCATCTACAACATGAAAAACCAAAATAGTGGGTGAAGGTATGAAGGTATTGTGAACTAGGGTGGTTTCTTTTTGTTTTTGGGAGCTATGAGTATGGGAGGGATTTATTTTTTGTTCCTGGGGATACATCCACTATCAAGAAGACTTTCAATAAATTTACAGGGAGCACAATATGAGTGTTGATGTTTTATCCAAGGAAGCACTTTCTCTTGAGATGGGAAAACTCTCCTATATTGAGATGTTGGATGGAGAGTCTATTGGGAGTGATACCATCTTGTTCTTTTAAGTTATGTTATTCAACATACTTGTTGTGGATTACTCATCTTTCTTAGAAAAGATTGAAGTTTTTTTGAGCCTTCGACTATGCTCTATTGACTACTCCTTTGGATGAGTTGTTTTCATGGCATATAAATTCCTTAGTTCCGGGGGGTTTTCATTTTGCTGCCTAGGTGCTTCCTTGGATAAGCCTTCAGGGCTCATTATGTTCTTCTTTTGATTACATGGAATGTCTTTTCAGTGCTGGATTGAGGCTTGCTTTTGTACACCCTTTGATGATGGGATGTAGGATACGTTTTTTATATAGACTAGGTACTTTGTATTGACAAAAGTATAAGATAAAATATATTTTTGAAATTATTAAAACCAATTGAAAACATAAATCTGAAGTTATAGAAAGTGTTTTTTGTTTTTACCAGTTGGCCTTCCACGACAAATTTTTGTTCTTTGTATTTTGTTGATTCTGTTTTTAATTTATTATTTTAAAAGTGGTTAAAATTGTGAAAAAGGTAACAATACTGATTCCCCCCCCCCCACCCCGCAGTATTGTCCAATATTGTAGCATTTAAATGATTATGGTTATTAATGTTTTTCTTTTCATTACTCTAATGATTATTGATGCAACTCTCTATTTGATAGTACTGTGTTGATTAAAACAATTAATATTCCTATATTTGTGCTTTTTACAATTTATATGTTGAAGGTTTGTTCAATTTTGTTGCATAGCTTATTTTTGAATATGTGTGACATCTTCCGAGGACTATGGTTATCCTCAAGGGGCTGGCCACCCCTTTCTGAGTTAACCCGAGGAAGATGAGATGACCACATGATCTTCCTTACCTAGTGATGATGATTATGAGCTTACACTCTTTGAATGAGACACATGAGACGTATGACCACATACAGTTGAGAAGGTCGGGTAACCTACCCTCACATTGAATTGATGTCCAAATTGTCTTGTCCTTTTTTCCATGTCATCATCCTTTGTCAGCAACCTTTATATTCATTTTTGCAATGTCATCATCCTTTACCCTCAACATCCTTTTTCCTTTACTATTGTACCTGTCATGGGAATCCTCCGTCCGAGTGGTCATACAATATAGCTGGAGAATATATTTAAAATCTCAGGTTTCCCATAACAACTTAACTTTAGTTGTTCCTATCAAGTGTTTAACTTTATCATTGAAATTCCCATGACATCTAAGGACATGCCTACATAATGAATCTATCAACATCCATCTAGTAAATTCATAAAAGGTAAGCATGCATCAATGAAAACATATCAATGATGCTTCCCTTTATTTGTGTTTCTTTACCTAACCATATTGCTCCCCCTATCAATATATAGACTAATTTCTCCCCCTCAAACCTTGTTGGTCTATTCATCTCAATATATTTAATTTGTCTCACGTATATATTTAGAATCGATGAAAAGTAATATTTCACAAATGTAGAGTTCTGCAAACACATTGTACCTAATTTATTCTTGCATTTTACTTCATATATTTCTATGGCTGCCTACGGGCATTTTTCAACCTTTTGTGCATTTCTGTGGGAATTTTTCTAGACATGCGTGCATATGTTTGACGAATGTGGGAATTTTATAAGGTAGCATGGGAATTTTATCAGTCCAGTGGGAATTTACAAACTGGTTGCAGGGAATTTCTCAACAGGCTGCAGAAATTTTCCCAAACCAACTGCTTATCCAATTTGGAGAATTAATGTAAGTGTATTCCAAAACTTAAATGTGGGCATATTTAACTAGCTGCAGGAATTTTTACAAGCCGCAGGAATTTTTACTCTATTGCCTTGTGGGAATTTATAACTAGATGGGGGCATTTTTACTCTCAAGTGCAGGCATATTTGAGGCTTGAGGATATTATTGAGGACTGGCTGGCATTTGTCTCCACTTGTGGGCATATTGGGGACCCTGTGTGCATTTTAATGACATATCCTTCACTCATGCAGGAAATTTTCTTCTTTTTGCGTGCATTTTTCTGAAGCTTTCCTGCAAGTATTGCATTATGCATTAAAGACT
Organism: Pseudotsuga menziesii; assembly: GCA_001517045.1. Taxonomy (NCBI): domain Eukaryota; kingdom Viridiplantae; phylum Streptophyta; class Pinopsida; order Pinales; family Pinaceae; genus Pseudotsuga; species Pseudotsuga menziesii. Next base: position 79,158 of record LPNX010170521.1, read on the forward strand.
AAGATAAAATGCTCGCAACTAGTTAAACATGCCCACAGGGAAATTTTGAACCTTTTGTGCATTTTTGTGGGCATTCTTTACATCAGCTTGGAGGATGAGCCAAAAAATGTTTTGAATACTTGTTTTGTACTTTGCAAGACCTGTCCACATCAACTGCTTTTTTCATTCTTGCACCCTTGCGTTCAACTTAAGAGCCCTTGTTAGGTGACATCCACCATATTGCTCCCTTATATGACATTTTTTGGAGTACTTTGATGTCGTTTTTTATTGCGAGTTGGTTGTACTGTTGTGATACTACTATTTTTTATTTGTGAGGGTTGGATGATCTATTTTACATTCTTTTCCAGTTTCAAGTTCTCTCTTTTCACAAGTATGTTGGTCTAGTTGAGTCTCATGCAAGTAACCTAATGCTAAGAGGTTGAAGACTGTTTAAAAGCATTGTTTCTGAGGATAAGGGAGCTCTTCCCTAACATCTTATGTTGAGTGATCTTATGTTGATTTTATAATTGGTTCATATTTGATATATCATGCTAATATTACGTATTGTTTTCTTTCATTAACAACTTGGATCTGATATAGATTGCTACTCTCATTACTGTTATTTTTTTAAGTACTTTAATGGTCATTGTAACTCATTGTTTCTTGGACATTCTAGACATGAAGGATATTGAGATATGGTTTTTCTATGTTGGACATGCTTGTATCATTGTTTCAGCTTTGAGTTTGAATATTTGAGAAAAATAATTATAAAATACAAATGAGTTGAATCTACCTGAGAGTTTGCAACTTTTCTCCAAATGTGCATTAGACATTTTTATGGATCTTGTGTCTTTAGAGTGGTGCCTTGTGTAGTCCAGTGAATTTAAAGACATAGAAGTTCCCGCTCCTAGTATAGGACTATGATGGGGTGCTACTGAGGTAACTAATTTTGAATTTTCTCCTATTGAATGCCTTTGAGCCTGAACTTTTGGTGAATTTTCAAATATGGAGGGTGACATTTATTTTTCATTGTTTTTCACTGTTATAAACTGGTATATTGCATTATGTCTATCAACCATTGTCCTATATGTTTTTTTGAGGACTGAAAAATGATGCCCATTCGCAATAGAGCAAAGCCCAAAAGGTGGGAACTAAATTGGGAATCAATTCTGCACGATGTTATATATATTTTGTTTCTAAGTTTCTCCATGTTTTATTTACAATGTATTTTTGGGAGATTAATTATTGGCTATCATAAACCAGACCCCAAAAAACTTCCCACTCTACCGCTTCCTTTTAACGAGAATGGCCAGTTCAAAATCCTCCAGGTACTATTATGTTATCTTAATGACTGATCTCATTTGGTCCACATTTTGTTTTATATAAAAAACTGGTGGTTAATTTCTATTTTTCTATTACTTAGATCATATTCGATGTTATATTTAGGATTTTTAATTTTATCAATTAATAATCATTTATGTTTTCTCGGTACCAACGTCATATTCAATCCCCATATTTCTGATTACCCACTTCATTTTCAATCCTGCCTTTGAATTAAACAGTCGGTAGCCACTTCTGTTTTATGAAAACCTAAATCATATTCAACCCTTCGCATTTTATCCTTAGAAACTAAATATTGACGGTCTTGTCCCAAAATACCCTTCATAGACACCACTAGGTGGTTTAATCTATTGAAGATCATCATTGATGTGCAAATGAGTTAAATGTTGCAAGGGACGAAATTTTGTGTTCAAAATGTTGATACCATAACATGCTATTGTCATTGTCATTGGATACCATATCAACAAAACCTTTAATATTTGAGGAAAGAACCTTCCCTAATGTGTATATATGATTGCATCCATCACAATACACTGAGGCAACCACTTAAAACCCATCATTCATGTCCTCTACAACCCATTGATTGGAATTCCATTGTTTTGTTCGTATGGTGTAATAAAAATAAGATTTGGTCCAACCCTTGGAACATGAAGGAAATATCCAAACTTGTTGGAGTTGATGGTGACAACATTTCATCCTGAAACTGATAAATTTGACTTATCATCAATGAACACTTTCTCTCCAATGTTCTCCCTTCGATTATTAGATATGGGGTGTTGAATTTTTTGATGCCTAATCATATGTTTGGTGCACAATCAACAATCCACAATCATCACAATCAACAATCCATTCTTGTGATGAAGACGAGAACCAATATGCATGGTGCACAACCAAATGTTGATTGTGAGAAGATTCACATTGGCCGGTATCATATTCAAGAATCCCCATATTGTAAATTGCTTGTTTTGGAAAATATTCAAACTTTTGAATGTAAGCTATGCAATATTTGAAGGCGTTCCCATTCTTATGATAGTGGCTGTAAGTAAGTTTATTCTTACTAGAGTATTTTGGGTTTTACTTATTAAAGTTCTTGAAGTCATATGTAGAAGCTATTGATACAACTTTTGAAAGATCTTAATATTGGAGCAAAAATTCTAAGAAAAAATTATTCCATGATTCTCAATGTGACATAGTGTCATAAAATATTATGTGAGGCTACCCAACACATTCAATCATAGTTGGAACTGCGGGAGGGACACTAACCAACATATAGTGGCCACCAGATGACCATGAATGCTACCCAAACATAAGCAATTTCAAAATTAAGGAATTAAAGGCCAACAAGTTTCCTCTTTAGGCTATTTTCAAAAAAATCCAACTAAGTTTCCTTCCTCTACTCTTCAGGTATTTATAAAAAGGGTCAAAGTATTAAGGCTACGATCACAAGGATCCTGGGAAGGGGATTCTGGATAGCTTCTAGAAATACGTATTTGAACAAGTTCCATCATTAGTTGAAGGAGCAGAATTTCTAGGATAAGCACTACAACAACCATCACAACTGTAAGTCCTTTCCAGAATGCAGGTATGCCTAGATTTGAAATACAATCTTTACTATGAATTATATATATATATATTTTAAAATACACAGTAAACATCGGAACAGTGACGTACTTTTGTTTTTATATCGACATAATGACATTAACAACATAATGACATTACTATCGCGACGAATCAGTGCTTAGTCACTTCTAAGTTGCGAAAAATTCTCCATGTTATAGAGATAGGTTGTCCTCGCTATAGAAATGAAAAATGACTTCGGCATTTCTTGGTTTCAACATACTCTTGTGCCTATAGTGACGCATTGATGTCGCTATTGTGACCAATGTACGTCGCTATACTAATAATATTTCGTCACTCCCACGACGTAATATGAAATAGTCGCTTGATTTTGTGACAATATTCCATCGCTCCCACGACATAATGTGAAATAGTCGCTTGATTTTGCGACAATATTCCGTCGCTATAGTGACTCGCAAACATCGCTCAAACGATGCAATTTGACTTAGTCGCTTGTTTTTGCCACAATAAACCGTTATTATAGTGATGGCCAACCGTTGTTATGGTGACTCACAAACGTTGCTATATCGAGTCCTATTGGTTTTTGAAGCAAAAGCCACATCACCACATTTAATCAATATTGTGTCTCTATACCGGCAGAGTATTCAAAGTGTGGTTAATGCAATGATAATGTTGCGACGAAAATTTGGGCTTCTAATCGTTGCTATAGCGACATAAATGTGTTGCTATAGAAATGATTTGTTGTGGGAAAAAATTTCACATGTACTAGTGATATAATGCTTTTGCTCAATATTCATTGAGGCATCATCAAATACATGCCTTAATCCTAGATCATAATGTATGACAAATATCTACTTTCAATCTAGAATATCTTCATAGAAAAACACCTGCACATGAACCATAATCATATATTATACATGCTAGTCTATTTTTTAATTAATATGCACATTTATATTCATAATGAACTATGAATTAACATATTGGATATAACCATTGATTCTTGTGATTATAGTTATGCTATACTGAAAATAATACCTGCTCACAATGAATTGGTAAGAGATAGGGCTCCTTCTGTTATGGTAGGTACCTCAAGGAATCTATAGAAAACAATCCATTATGAGTATCGTGTGTTCGTTTCCTCTTATATGCCTCATATCATCTATATTTAAAAATAAAACATTTGAAAGACCAGTAATCCAACTCAATAATTTCTTGGATTTTTTCAGCATACTGAAGATTCCCTTCAATAACATTTTTATCTTTTGAACTTGCTCTACTTGATTTCTTGAAATAAACCATGACACCGGAATCAAATCAGTGTATTTTTACGTCTATCCTTTCCACACAATAGTGTCAACCATATGCCCACATTGCAATATATCTCCTCAGTTGTATTAGACATTTGGTTTTAGTTCAACTAGAGAAAGAAACTATATATGCATTATTAAATAGTCAATAATGTCAACAATGTTTTGTAAGAAAACTATTTTGTGAGATTTATAAATGTACCTTTCTTTCACATCCTCTAGACATGTTGATCTCATCTTATGTTATGTTTGCATCATTTCCTTCTTCATCTATTTTATTTTGAATTTGTTCACTAACCCATTGTAATGTGCAATATTTTCCCCATTCCCCAGACAAATCCATGGGAAGTGGTGTGCTCCTTGGGTTTGATCTCTTAAATTTTCTCCTTGCTTCTAATACTTCTTCCCTTTTCTTGTCATACAGTTCAATCCATTTATTCACACAATCCATGTGGTAAAGAATGAACTTGTCAAGCACAATGCGTTCATTAACACCTATTGAAAATCAACATGTACATTTTCAAATTGTAAATGGAATTATTATATTTTTGAAAAATAATAATTTTATAGAGTAAATGATTGAAAAAATAACCGCAATGATCATGCTTTTACTCACCAACTTTCCTAACCTATATGTTTCTTTGTAAGACAATTTACTACTAGTGATATGTTTGTAGTTTTTTCGTTTTATGTGAAGCACAGTCCTCTATGTTAAATATGTAATAATCCCACTGAAAAGAGTCATAATTACGGTTATTGCACCCCACGTATACCAGAACTTCCCATGAAAAAACAAGAGTTGAGTAGGATTAAAGACAACTAAAATGCCCTACTTTTATTGCAGATTTTTTTATAAAAACTAGTGAAATTGCTTGAGGGAAATTGTTATTCTCACAATTTTGCAATTTCATCAATCGTATCTGACTATTCTAGACTAAATACCTTATTTTAAAACTACCCAGATCATTGAAATTACAATTTAAACACTCCAAATTGCAATTTAGACAAGAATTGGTCTACTGGATTTCGGTAAGTTGGGGGTGTTTTGGTTAGTGCTTATATTGCTCCACCAAGAGTGTGTATATATAAATAAAATAAAGTTGTTACCATGTATTTTAATAAACAAATAATAAAAAGTATATTCCCCAATATTACCAAAACTAAGCAAGGGATCTAGTTTTGATAACAATATTTTAAACCATGCGGGGAGCCGAGGAAAAATACATCAAACCAAAATCAAATCCATTGGATCCAAATGACCAAAGGGAAAATGAATTCCATGGATGCCATTGCTAACGCAGGTCCATGGGTTTTCCACCACCAATGATGATCTCACACATCTTTATGGATTACTCAAGCAACACAAAGAAGCTCTACGTGAGAAATGCCAAAGACTATCTTCCTTGTTGACTCAATTGGACCCAACCAAGTACTCTCTTGGTTATCTATATGTACTGCAAGTGCAGTTTCAATGCTTCACACTAATTCTTTTTTTCTATTGTATGCAGTTATTTCTTCTTACGACTAATGGTTCATATTTATGGGCTCTGGGGTTTAATTTTACTGTCTTTGATACTTTGAATATGATTTTTCCAAGTTCTTGGATGGATCTGATGTAATATTAATCCTCGATAGAATCTCAACCCAGATGCAATATCAATATCCTTCCTTGATACCACACTATTCATGCAGGGGAATGAACATGTCAAGTAGAGAAAATACAGGTTGGGAATGAACATGCTACACAACTCTTTCATTACAAGGCCAAACCATTTTCTTGTATCAAGAGACAAAGACGAGCTTTCCTCCCTTTGATCTAGTGGGAGGGTACATATTCTCTCCTTACAAAATTAATTACTTTTAAATCTGATTTGGTGGACAGTTTCAGTGGATGTTGATGGAGGGTGAAGTTGTTTGAAGAGATTACCTATTTCTCTTAAATATTCGATCTCAGTGATCACGGGGAGAGGAAGGTCGAGTTCATTCTCTTAATATTCATTCATCCATGTGCTTACTTTATGCCACTATTGGTGAGGGAACACTTACATTCTTGTTATACTACATAGTGGGAGGGTGCAACACTCAAGGAGATTATTCCTTGCAAAGAAGAGTGTGTTGGGAACTCAGGGGTCACTACTAGGAGGATTCACCTATGTTCAAAGGGTTTCATTCCTATACTTTCCAATTATAAACCAAATATATAGTGCATATAGGGTGGGTAACTTGTAAGAAGCTACAAGAAGTCAAGTTACTTGGGAAAGTAAGAGACATTTGTTAGGATATTTAGACACTTAGGAGTTAGTTAAGATAAAATTGTGTAATATATCCGTTAGGTAAAGTGTGTTTCTTTAGTATGCATTAGTAAGCACTTGTAAATATTCTAATCCGACAGTCACGATATGCTCTAGACATAAAGTGATCCGATAGTTCAACTTCTCTTAGATCATACCTACCATTGATCTATGGTTTAACACCCAATCGGTCCATGATATTTATTTAAAGAGCTGGATGGTCCTTGGCTAGGTGATTGATTATGAGAAGCTCATGTAACTTTCTTTATTTTGCATAATAAATTCCTCCAAGTAGCTGTTTGGCTGGGGCTGTGGACTGTTTCCCTCTCGAGGATTTTAACCATGTGACAAACATCGGTGTGTTAATCTATGATATATTTTTGTGAAGTGGTTGCTCAAGGTGTTCAGTCTTTTCAGAGTACCCTGTACCCGAACATGGTATCAGTGCATTTATGAAGAGCCGCTTTCAGTTTTGATGAAGATCTGGAATCGATGTTGTTGATGTAATTGTAACTTCGGAATGTATTCACTTGTATTTCTTACCTATTGTAACCCGATGTTTATTCCAAGATGTTATCATGTTATGTCATGCCTCGATGTTTTTATCGCGAGAATCAATAATGTAAACAAGTCATGTCAATTCATTGTGGGTAACCCTCCTATTGTCTAAGGGTTAAAGTCCCCACAGTTCCAGGGCACTAGGGTTATTAGACTCTCCTAGGAGAGCTCGATCCTAGTAGGGTTTTAGTCATGCTGGGATTAGTATAAATAGAGAGATGGACTTTCTATTTAGGACACATCACAAACACACTCAAGTGTAGTGCATAGTTGAGGAAGGAGAAGACACTAGGGCTAGACAAGAAGAAGGTTACTGCTATTGGGAGAGCATATTACTATTTTGTGGTTTTACCTTTTGCACTGATTCTATCTCTGAGGAAGTTGTGGGGTTTTCTCCATTTATGGTTTCCCCAAGGAAAAACACTGTGTTCATTGTCTCTTGTGTTTGATTGTTGTACTTGTTGTTCTCTCAGTTAAAGATCTTAACATAATGCTAGTTTGAATGTTGAAATTCTAACATGGTATCGGAGCTAACCTGAGAAGAAGACACTGTGCAGCTGTGGGAACTAGGGATTCCTACTTTATGCATCTCTCTCCACATATTTTCAGAAAAAGTAAGGTGGAATAACTCTCCTCCTTAGGGTGCATCTTTCTATCGAAGCAGAATCCAATTTTGAGGTTTTCAGTTTTAGACCCGACACTACTGCCGAAAATTAGGTCTTTTCACAGAAGAGGAATTTTTCAGTGAGCCCGGGCCTGGATTTATATCCTCCCCAAAATCAAAGTTAGGGATCAATTTCAAAGCATTTGGTTGGACAAAACTCTGGAAAAGAAAAACCCTAATTTGCTCCTGAACCAACTCTACAGGATTTCAACTCGAAATTCAAATCTGACATCTCGACCTGGTAAGATCTAAAATATTTTGTATTTCCATTTGAGGTTCTCAGCTAAGATGTCTCATCATACCAAGCTTGATGAAAAGCTTGAGGGAGCTGATAACTTTCGAGCTTGGAAGTATAGGATATCCCTAGTCCTAGAAGAGAATGAGTTAGAATCCTACATCCATGAGGAGGTTCCAGTTCCAGAGGGAGATGAGGCTGAGGCCTTGCATAAGAAGAAGTTGGTTATGGAAAAGAGAATCATTGTTGATTCTATCAAGAATCATCTCATACCATAGGTGTACTCCCTAAAGACACCTAAAGCTATGTTTAATGCGCTAACCAAATTGTTTGAAGGGAAGAACATAAACCGGAAGATGACTCTGAGAAACCAACTAAAGAATGTGAAGATTCAGAATGTAGAAACAATCCAATCTTACTTCACAAGAGTTTCTCAGATCAAGGAACAACTAGAAGTAGTAGAAGAAGAAGTGGAAAATGCAGAGATTGTGATGACTACCTTGAATGGCCTCCCTAGGTCATGGGATTCTTTCATCCAAGGAATCTGTGCTAGAAAGAAGTTAGTCAAGTTCAGCAGACTATGGGAAGAGTGTTCTTAAGAAGAAGCTCGAATAGAAGCTCAAGAAGAAAAGATGGGAAGTGAAGATTGTTGGCTTGTGTGGGCAGACCCGGGTTTACTATAATCAACCAACAACACCCCTAGCTCATCGGCCCTTTCAGCGACAGACCGCAAAGCGGTCTGAAGTCTCACCCGAGGTGATTCTAATGGGTTGGCCAAGGACTCAAGTGTCTTGGACCAGGTTCTACGGCATTCCTACTTGCAACTTGCAGCTCTTCTAGCTGTGAGGTCTCTTCCTCTGCACGTCGTGCGACCTTCTTCTCACGTCGCACGATCTCCTTGTCTCGCAGCTCTTCTAGCCGCGAGGTATACCTTTATACCGCCATGCGGTCCTTGTCTATGTCGCAAACTTTCCCTGAGTCGCGATATCTCCAACCTTACCGCCTCGCCACGCACCGTACGACACGCAGCTCTTGCCCAATGCTAAGTCCTCAACCTGCGGTATTGCGCACTGTAGCTCCTCTGTCGGTGCGGTATCACCTCTCTGTGATATCCTACCTCCATGGTTTAGCGCACTTAGCGTTGCTCGTGTCGACGTGCAAGACTTAACATACAAGGCTAATCAATAATGCAACTAGTGCCTATTTTACGCAAAGCATAAATGAACCACATACAACATGCCAAAGAATGTGATTTATACTTTTCCTTCTATATTACTGTGAACTAATTAACACATCCGTTCATTAAATTGTAACCAAAATCCACGAAATGACTGTGAAATGCATAAGTAAACATAGCAAATAATCCAATCACATAACACATGATTTTAACGTGGTTCACCTCCAGGATGGAAGTTACGTCCACAGAGCTGTGTTGTCTTATAGCTCAGGGGAAGGTAAAACACAGTTCTGCTGCACCGCATATGCAGCTCAAGATATTCTCTCTTAGATATTCTTTCTATCTATATTGCTCTCCTACAATATACTCTTCCCTCTTTGTTGATCCCTGCAGATCATTACATGCATACTCTATAAGCCAGCTATTGGTTACAGTAAGATTGCTACCGCTAATAACAGAACCAGAGCTCGGATTTTACAATAGTCTAATGGTCTGCAAAACAGTACTACGACTGAATGACTCAACTAACTGACCAACTAACCAACCCTTTTACAATACAAAATATATCCTTTTATAGGCAGCCTGAAGGTCTTGCCATTACCACACTGTAGGCCTGTCCCAACAGTAACCCAAAACCCTAACTAGTGACAGCCGGCCATATCTGTACTTGAGGTAGCCGCTTTCTGTCACACCACAACTCTCTACAGTCTTCCATGCTTCCCGGCACTAATCATGGGTACTATGCACTGCTTCTCTTTTCTGTCCTTCGTCTTCAATGCTTCAGCCTCGTTGCTCCTTCTCCTTTATGAGGGTCGCTGATCCCTCCTGTCTTCCGCCACTGCCTTCAATGCAGTGGGTGAGCTGTCTCTTCTCAGCTGCTCAGGTACCGTTTCCTTTCTTGACTTCTCTATCTAAAAATTCATGGTTTTCGGCTCTGCTTTGCAGCTGGAAACATGCTATGGCATCGTAGCTCTGTCTTATCTTCTTTCCGCCAAAACTTATCTCTCCGCTAAACTAGCAGCTTCTTCTGTAGCTGTGAGACCCTGCTCCAACAGTCGCCTAACACTTACTTGTGGCTCGTCCTCGATCCACCACCAGTGGGCTTCTCCTACTGTAGCTTTGCCTTGGATTCCTGTGAAGTCCTGCGACTTCCTGCTGCATCACTTCGACATGCTCTCTGCAGTTTCTGTAACTTGGTTCACTGGGCTCTCTTATCCTTCCTTCCTGATGTCATGGTCTCGCTCTCTTCGCTCCTGAAAATTTTTTAAGAGCCTTCTCGTGTTTGAAAGGTCTTCCACAGATATCCTTTCCTCTTTATCTACGTAGAACTTTTATCACAAGGAAAATCTGTATCTGCCAGCCTTCTCAAACATTTCCTTCAGTCTGGAGCACTGTATATGAAAGAGATACAAACCATGAATTCCGTTCCTAGAACAAGCCTTTGTTTGCGTTCTGGAATTCCACCAACTACTGGGTTTGCTGTCTTCTTCCACTTCTCTTCTCTTCGAGGTGCTCCAGGTACACATGCTGCCTCTGATCATCAGATTTCTGTTTCTTTGCCTCCGCAATCTTTTGTGCTTCTCTTAGCTGATCAGATAGGTCGGCGACCTTCTCCTATTGCTTTCTTTTTCTCATTTTTACTTTTCGCTAGGCGGGAGATTTCTTCTCATCATTCTTCTGCTCTGCTTTCTTATCTTCAGTGATTGGCTCGGCATTCTTCTTCTCCTTAGCAGAGATTTTGGTGACAACTTCTACTTCTGGCGCTTGACTCTTCATCCTTAGCGGCTGTCTGACCTGTGATGTACTTAATTTCACAACCCTAGACGACGTCGTCATAGCGGACCTATGGCCACCAGGGTCGAAGCGTCTCGGCATGTCTTCTAGAGGTTTGTCCTCGAACAGAGCTCTCTCAGTACAAAACGGCGGGCGTGTAATGGCTGTAACTTTTGAAAATCACAGCACTCTGTAACAAGCTTAGTTCTTCACAGGGAACTCTTAACACTGCACTCTATAGCTCTCGGTTTTTCTGCAAAACGTAACTGTCCTAATTGAATACTTTCTGCTTTTATGCCCGCTACGATAATCCCGGACACAACGGTCATCTATACTGAACCCGTCAGTCGTAATTAATGCCTGGACAAGACCACACCCATCATCCGATCCTTAATAAATGCAGAAATCCGATCGAATTTCCCTCGAAACATGTGTGTACAGGCACCGGTATCATCGGAGATTTGCCGAATCTAGAAAAAATTTATTATACTGCTGCCAAATCTACGGTAAGATATACCGGTCATTACCTCATTAACTACCTGTCAGATGCTGACTTGACTAGCCCTCTGTCTGTTGCAAAACTGAGTACGTGGCACGAGGAAACATCACGCTGCCACGATGGGACTCCGCATCACCTGCATACAACAATACTTTTTTTTTTAACCTGCCTTGTGCGATTCCTCATACTTTAGAAAATACCTGCCGGTGTAGACTAGTTCCCGGTGTGATGCCTCCTTTCAACTACACTGGACATCTGCACCACCATAAATTGGCTAAGCTAGGGATGAGAGGCAGGGTGGCTATCACTATAAAGCTTAAGCCTACTACCATTAATCCATGTGGGAAGAAGCTCCCCATTCAGCTGGCTGAGCTGAACGGCACCTCCCTCTGTGACTTGCTGTATCTGATATGGCCCCAGCCAATGTGTCTTGAAATTTCCTGGAAACTTAATGAATTTGCTGTCATAGAGGAGCACTAGGTATCTGTTATGGAAAGTTTTTCTCTTAATGTGACTGTCGTGCCAAGATTTTTCTTGTGCCTTCTGCACTTTCTGATGGAATCCGGCGATGAATCTGTCTTCTTCTAAGGCAAGCAGTTGTGCTAGCCTTTCCTCCACTGTGTCTGTATCAGTCATCCCTGTAATCTGAGCGATTCTTAAACTGGGAAGAATATACTCCATGGGCATAACAGCCTCCTGTCCATACACCAAGCTGAAAGGTGTGTGTCCCATAATTTTCTTGCATGTGGTCCTATACGTCCATAATACAACGTTAAATCTGAGGTCCCAATCATTCCTTTGGCTATTGCAGATATTAGTGAGAGCATTTTCTAAAATCTTATTAAAGGCCTCCACCGTACCATTAGCCTGTGGGTGGTAGGGAGTGCTCTTATGGTGCTGAATCTGGAATTCTTTAGTCAATGCCTCAATAGTGCTGTTCAAGAAATGTGTTCCTTGATCACTCATCAAAATTACTGGGAATCCAAATCTACTGATGATGTTTTCAAAAAGGAATTGTGCAGATGTGGTAGCATCACAATTTCTTACTGCTTTGGCCTCTGCCCATCTGGTGAGGTATTCTGTTCTAGTGATAATATATCTTTCCCCCATGCGCTTTCCTAATGGGTTGATAGGACCCACAAAATCTATAGCCCATTTGTCAAATGCGCGCAGCGTGACCTGTGGTCGCAGTGGCATTTCATCGCGTCGCGAGGGTTTTCCTACCCTTTGGCAGATATCGCAGCATCTGCAAAAGTCCTTGGTTTCTTTATGCAACATAGGCCACCATAATCCTACCTCCAGGATTTTCTGCGCAGTCGGCTTTCCTACGAAATGACCTCCTGCAGTTCCTGAATGTGCCTCTCTAATAATAACGTCTTTTTCATGCAGCATCAGACATCTGCGCAGAACTTCATCCGGGCCTAACTTGTATAGGTGTCCTACAATAAGGGTGAAGTTTGCTGCTTTAACAACCAACTGCTTCTTTTGCTGCTTAGTAAACTCATCAGGTGCTACTCCTTTAGTGAGAAATTGAATAATATCGGCATAGTACTCATCTGCGATATGGATAGAAAACAATGGTGCATCTGGCAGATTGTCATCTAGGTTACTTGGTTCTTCTCCTGAGTCTATCCGTGACAGGTGATTAGGTCTGGCATTCAATCGGCCTGGCTTCACGATGATTTCAAAATCATACTCCTGAAAGAGGAGTAACCATCTGCAGATTCTCCCCCCTAACACTGGCTTATTGACCAAATACTTCAACGCGGAATGGTCAGTGAACATCTTAAACGAGGCACCCAACAGGTAGTGCCTGAACTTCTGCAGCGCGTACACCATAGCTAGGCCTTCTCTTTCTGTTGTGGTGTAGTTCTTTTCTGCTGTCGAGAGCTTTCTGCTGGAGTATGCGATAGGATGGTCAATGTCCCCTTCTTTTGGTTGTGTTAAAACAACCCCTAATGTGATGCCAGACGCATCCACATGTACATGAAATGCCTTAGTCCAGTCTGTAAATACTAAGATGGGTGTTGTAACCATCTTCTCTTTAAGTGTGTCTAGACTCTGCTAACATTCCTCATTCCATAGGAATTTTACATCTTTCTTTAGCAATTTCTCCATTGGTGCTGTAATCTTTGCATAGCCCTTGATGAAGTTTCTGTAGTACCCAGTATGGCCAAGTACCATCCTCAGTTGCTTGACTGAGTTAGGTGATGGAAGGTTTACAATGATGGCGATCTTCGCGGGATCTACCATCAAGCCTTGTCTGCAAACAATGTGACCCAACAAAATACCAAATGGTGCACAAAATATACATTTCTTCAAGTTTAGAGAAATCTGGTACTGCCTACATTTCTCTAGCATCAGTATGAAGTCTCTTATATGCTTTTCAATTAGTCCAAATACAGTCCAATCATCAAAATATACTTCTAAGAATTTATGAATGTATTCTTTAAATACAGCAACTACTACTCTAGAAAATATAGCTGGTGCATTCTTAAGACCAAAGGGCATTACCGTATACTGGAACGAGCCCCATTCTGTTGCAAAGGTGGTCTTGGATCGATCTTCTGGATGTATTCTGATCTGATGGTAGCCTGAAAATCCATCAGTGAAGGAGTAGACCTCCTGTCCTCCCACGTTGTCTAATACCTCATCAGTGAACGGTGTCGGAAATGGATCGTGAAGCGATGCATCATTGAGCTTGCGCAGATCGACACAGATCCTGATGTTTCCTTTTGTTTTATTTCTTGTACGACCATGGGGCTAACCCATTCGCTTTCTTCTACCGGCTCAATGATGCCTACTGCTAGCATCTTATTGATTTTGTTCTTTACTTTTTCTTTGTAGCACGGATTCAATCTATATGGGCGCTGCTTCACTAGTCTAGCATCCTCCTTCAATGGTATCCTCATAACTCCAAGGTCTCCAACTATTCCCTTCATATCTGTGAAATTGGTGGGAAATAGGTCTTGATAGTTATGTAACAAATCTACAATTTGTCCGACTATTTCATCGTTCCAATAGTCTCCAATAGAGGCAAACTTAGGTTCTGCGTCTGTGCCAATATTGATCTTTTTAATCTTGATAGGTTCGGTGATTGTTGGAATCTATCACTGTGGTCCCCCAACATCGCGAGTCCCTTCTGAATCGAGAATGTTGGTGTTGCGAGGGTCCTCATCCTCATCCTTATCTTCATTGTCTGGCTTTGCTGCAAAATTATAGCACTCTAGCACGGCTTGCAACTGGGTGGCCCACTCGGGTTGAGCCTGCACTGAGATGGTACAGTCCTCAAATATCTTGCTCTTGATTATGTCTAAGGCTTGAGCAACACTTGGATGTTCTGATTCAAACGCGAAGGTGAGTAGGAAACTGTCTGTCATAAGTGACCATGTGGTCGTCCCCTTGCGCAACTCGGTCTCTGTGTACCAGTTCCTTGGAACTATGTCCAATGTGTGAATGAATCTGTGAACCCATTCATCCTCGGGAATGTCCGACCAGTTCTGTTCACATGTCTGAATGTGTGTCCTGGGATCTATTTCTCCTGTGTACTTCTACTGGACATACTCTCTGTCAACAAAAAATATGATCGCCATCAATATTTTAATATCATCCCATGATGCGATATTCTCTTTATGTGCATACCACCATCTTGCAGGTGTGGCTCGTACTGCAAGATCCATAGCGGCGATCCTCTGCTCTTAATGAATCTGTTGCTCAAATTGCTCAAGGAAGTCCTGAATATCTGTCAGACCATGATATGATGGACTCTCAGTGATCTCTGCGCCAATCCATCATAGTGACTTACTCATAAACGCACATCTGTGCGCTAAGACTTCGTAAAGTCTATTCTGCCAGTTCTCTAGACCAACATCGGAATCCTATGCGCATGAGTTGTCGCATCGCCAACTAATGTTCCCTTCTGCGGTTGGATTGATGTAGTCGTTCTAGTTCGCAGTCATCTGGTAGAGACTATCCAAGTTTTGTGCCTCCTCCTCTGCTCCGATAGGTTCAATGTATCTAGGACCCTAGTGAGGATCCAGCGGCGCGATGACCCGGATCTGCGCATCCTCAAAGGTCATTTGTCTTCTCTTTAGGTCGATGACAGCCTTGCTATCGATCACCCAATCGATACTTAATAATGCTAGATACGGTCGAATGTCGCCAATGATTTCTATAACCTTGAAGTCCGCAAAACTGTGAACTCCGTCAATGTCAACTGGCACCTGTGGCAGTCGACCCAATGGTGATACTCGCTGTTGGTTAGCTAATCTCAAGTGGATAGGAGATCTGACTAGCTGAGGGCTACCCATCTGTTCCCATGTCTGCTTAGTCAAAACATTCACCTCTGATCCTAAATCTAAGACGACTTCATCCATTTCAAACTCTCCAATCTGTGCTGTGAGCTTCATCTCTCTTCCGGTCCTTGTATGTCCTGTAATATTATGAACAACGGGATGTGCACTGCCCAATAGAGAAGGTTGCTGACACTGATCTATGATGCGCTGTAGCTCGCCGATAGATTTTTCATTTCTCATGAGTTTCAAGCAACTGCGTAGGAAGGATTGTACACTTCCTATCGATTCATCCTCGTCGCATCGTCCCGATGTGGTAGCCTGCGGTATCTGTTCAGGGCTATCGCCACAAGGTTCTTGCTTCAGTACACCCTTAGACGGCGATACCTACGATCCTAATTGCGTCGGTTCATCAAAGGAAGCCTTGGCTTCATGAAATGTCTCTTTATTCTTTTGTAGGTCGAGTGCTGTTGCTTTACTAGGAGCTCTGCGCACCCACTCCTGCCCTATGTTCTTTTCGGTCTCCTGCAATGTCCTACTAGTGGAAGCACCGCTACGAGTCACAATGTTAACTTTTGGTTCTGGCTCTGCCTGCTCAGCAGCAATAAGCTGGATGTTCTGGTGTACTGCTGGCTTAGGGTCTTTGATCTTAGCTATTAAGGTAGGACACTCCTCTATGGTATGATCATAAGATTTGCAGTAGTTACAAGTGGTAGTGGGGCTCCAACAGTCCTTAGCATAGTGTCCTACAATTCTGCAGTTATAACAAGTGATTGGTCCACGACCACGGCCAAAAAATTCTCCTCTGCCGAAGCCTTCTCCTTGTGCAAAGCCTCCTCCACGGCCTCGTCCTCTGAATCCTCCTCCACGGCCACCGTAAGTCGGATCAGGTTGTGGTCCTGCTGCTGGACCCTATGTTTCTGACTGGACTCTGTATACGTCATATTTTCTATCTAACATGAGATCATAGGCTCGGAAATCCTGTTCATTATGTTCGACTGAGCTACAGAAGACACAGTATAGGTTCTTAGGGGTCTGTACATACTTCTGAAGCAAAGGGCATTGCTGAGATGGATGTCCTTGTGTTTTTCATATTTCACACCATGGCCCTTACGTTCGTGGTAAGGGGTTAGGAGCCCCTGACGCTAAATACTCTGCAAATACTGGACAGTTGTCTTTGGTATGACCCTATGCTCTACATCGTAAGCACCATATGTCTTGCATAACCTCTTTTCCTTTCTTAAGTTCATGTATTTGTAACGTGAGGTTGGCCAACTAGTTCTGTAGAGTTGTCATGCCTGCACTGGTTTCAGCTAAGGGTGAAGCTTCTAGCTTCATCGCCATCTCCAATGCGTCATCCTGCATCTATATTTTCTGCTGCATTAGTGGTAGTCTGATGTGAGGGAGCAGCGCTGTAATAAACCATTCCTTATGCTGCTTCGGCGCAAAATCAAAGCTTACTTGATCTATAAGAGCTTTGAATTTCTGGTCAAAGTCCCATACTGATTCTGATGGTAGCTTCATAATATCCTTGAGCTCTGTTATGCACTGAGACTCAGACTTAGGTTTCTTGAACTCTTTAATCATGGCGTTCTTGACCTTGGCAAGTGTCTCATACACGAGCCTCAAGCTCGGTGATCTGCACTTCATGGTCTGCCTTCATCTTCTCCACTTCTTCATCCACCCTAGCCACGGTTTCTTCCAGAGCCTTTGCTCTGCCTGCTACTCTTCTTAGCTTCTGCGAAACTGGTAAGGCGAACTCAATGTTACATTGGGGCAGTTCCAATGCAATGCTCTACAAAACACTACTACGACTGAATGACTCAACTAGCTGACCAACTAAACAACCCTTTTACAATACAAAATATATCCTTTTATAGGCAGCCTGAAGGTCTTGCCATTACAACACTGTGGGCCTGTCCTAATTGTAACCCAAAACCCTAACTAGTGACAGCCGGCCATATCTTTACTTGAGGTAGCCGCTTTCCGTCACACCACATCTCTCTGTAGTCTTCCATGCTTCTCGGCACTGATCATGGGTACTATGCACCGCTTCTCTTTTCTGTGCTTCATCTTCAATGCTTCAGCCTCATTTCTCCTTCTCCTTTATGAGGGTCACTGAGCCCTCCTGTCTTTCGTCGCTGCCTTCAATGCAGTGGGTGAGCTCTCTCTTCTCGGTCGCTCAGGTACCATTGCCTTTATTGACTTCTCTATCTAAAAAGTCATGGTTTCCGGCTCTGCTCTGCAACTGGAAACGTGCTACGGCGTCATAGCTCTGTCTTATCTTCTTTCCGCCAAAACTTATCTCTCCGCTAAACTAGCAGCTTCTTCTGTAGCTGCGGGACCCTGCTCCAACAAAGATCAAGCGCTCATGGTACACTCCAAGTCAACCAAAAGAATATCTCATCACCCTAGAGGTAAGCACTATCATAAAGATAACATTAGAAAATATTTGTCTAGAGTCATATGTTATACATGTGATGAAGCAGGACATTATGTAGAGAATTGTCCTAAGAAACAAAAACTAAAAAAAAGGAGCAACAAAAGAAGAAAGCATACTCATGCTGTAGAGGATGATGAACCATCCAAGAAAAGAACCAGATATGAAAGTGAAGATTCTTCAAGCGAGAATGAATATGTTTTGATTTCCACTCTGACAGGAAACATTACTCATGGAAGCAATGTTTGTCTCATAGATAGTGGGGATTCCAAACATATGATAGGATTCAAGGAATCCTTTGTGATACTGACAGAACATGAATCACCTCACAAGGTGAAGCTAGGAGATGACTACCAATATCCAATAAAAGGTAGTGGGGAATCTTCCTATAAACTAGAATCTGGAAAGTCTCTAACAATGAAGGAAGTATTGTTTGTGCCAGGACTCAAGAAGAACCTCCTCTCCATATCAGCATTAGATGCAAAAGGAATGTAAGTTGCATTCATAGATTGTCAAGTCATCATGTGGCCAAAAGGAAAGACTATCGATGATGCAGTGGTGATTGGAGAACAAGAAGGAGGATTGTACAAATTAAAGGGTCATCTAGAACAAGCCTTGGTGTTATAGCGGATTTCACCACTCTAGGTGAATCACACTTTGTATGGCCTTCCTCTGTCTTGCTGCAGACTCTTTAACCCCTATGGACCACTTTTTGTCCTTTGATGTTTCCTTGATCATCCCTAAAAACACATGAAAAATGATATATGCGACTTTTAACCTTATAAGCACGTACATACGTGGGTTTTAGCCATATAACCGCGTACATCGGGATGTGTAAATAATCCAAATCCTTTTGGATTTTTCCTTGACATGGATCTAACTCATTTGACTCCTGGCCTTCCATATGCCTTGAGATCACACGAATTTGACCTTTCAGTACCCCTTTGAAAAGCTATATAAGGAACCCCTTGGTACATTGAAGGCATAAGAGAAAATTGAGAGCAACGAAACTGTAGTCCATTGTTGCCGGAACTTATGCTTGAGTCTACATCCCTTTGTCCCTTGGAGCACTTTTGTGTTCTTCCCAAGCTTTCCTTTTGCTTGTGAGCTTGCTATTGAGAGATGGAGGATTGAAGTGGTGGAGGCCCAAGTGGGGGATTCAGTTTCTCCAGTTCGCAGACATGCCGTCAGAGGTTGTATCTTGTAATCTCTGATTTATATTAATAGAAATATCTTTTCCTATCCAATGATGTGTATTTGAATGAATATTTTAGCCATGGGATTATGTCAAATGATTTTACATTATTGATTATATATGCTAGAATAGATCTAACACCATGATATATAGAATGCTTATATTGTTTACTTGTTGTTGAGGAAGTAATATAGCAATTCAAGCTATAGATTGGAAAGCTCAACGGGGATCTAATTCAACCATCCGGAATAAGGTATGAGGTCTGATCCTTTAGTGTTAGACATTTTATTTCTATTGCATATTGGGAAAGATTGATTTCTGGAGTCAAGCTGTCTGTTGTGGTACCCCAAGCCATAGGAATTTCTCTCCGTAACAGAATTGGCGACTCCACTGGGGAACGAACCCACTTCTAGAGTCCGCATGCATGAAGAGATTGTTGAGCCATTAGGTCAGCCCTTACTGCTTCCTCTACTTCACCATGCTCGCACTCTCTCCATTCTAGCACCATCCTGCAAAAGAAATTGCAAAATTATCCACTAGTTTACTTGAAAACCTTATGTGCAGCCTCATACGTGACTGTTTTGAAAACAACCGCGTATGTACGCAGCTTTTAGGCCATTTTCCGCGTATAGCCAGCTCTATACGTGGAAAAAACCTCGATATCCACGTGGGCCGCAGCACATTCTTTGGGATGGCTTAAAAACTTCATTTAACCATGAAAATCTATAAAAATTATATCAAAATGCAAGAGGAGAGCATGAGTAAATACCTAGAAGAAACGGTTGTGAATTCTGCCAGCTGGATCTCCTGGAATTTACAGTTGAAAGTCAGAGCTCAAATGGGTAAAAGTTTCAAATGATTTATATTTTTTACTATTTATAGAAAAAATTTCTAATATTTGAAAATTTTTACCCCCTTTCCTATAGTTTCGACATTTTCTAACCATTTTGGACTGTTTTTGACATAATTTGTGATACATGTGATGAAGCAGGACATTATGTAGAGAATTGTTCTAAGAAACAAAAACTAACAAAAAGGAGCAACAAAAGAAGAAATCATACTCATGCTGTAGAGGATGATGAACCATCCAAGAAAAGAACCAGATATGAAAGTGAAGATTCTTCAAGCGAGGATGAATATGTTTTGATTTCCACTCTGACAGGAAACATTACTCATGGAAGCAATGTTTGTCTCATAGATAGTGGGGATTCCAAACATATGACAGGATTCAAGGAATCCTTTGTGATACTGTCAGAACATGAATCACCTCACAAGGTGAAGCTAGGATATGACTACCAATATCCAATAAAAGGTAGTGGGGAATCTTCCTATAAACTAGAATCTGGAAAGTCTCTAACAATGAAGGAAGTATTGTTTGTGCCAGGACTCAAG
>LPNX010170531.1:0-59219 GCA_001517045.1 Pseudotsuga menziesii
CTATCTAGCACATGAGTAAAAAATCAGGTTTTCATCGCCAAATTTGGCCAAAAAGTGTTACCCATCTTCATGGAATCACCCATATATATATATATATATGTGATATTCCATGAGAATGAGATGACAAGGGTATTGTTCTAGTAGGGATGACTAGCTATTACATTGATAATGATATAATCTTTGTATAATTAATATTTTAGGTTCTTGATTTGTAGATGTTAGGATTATGTTATTTGATATCATTCAACTATTACTAATTGAGTTATGCAAGGAAGACACAATGCATCTATAAATAAGACATGTTTAGGGGTAATCAAAACCTAAGATTGAGTGAATCTTATGACATTACACTTGATCTATTTAACACTATTACCATGATGTACATGAGTTGGAAACCTTGTTTACAATTGATTTGAATTTCACCAATGTCTTATGGTTGGGTGCAAACTTTGGGCCAAGTTTAGCCCAAGAAGGGAGTATATTATCCCATCTTGGATGGAATAGTTTTTTAACACCTAGAGAGAGTGATTTTGACGGATTGATGTAGGGATTATATTAATTTCTTAATTGCATACAAGACTATATGTTGTGTAACTAGTTTGGGTCACACACACACACACACATGATTGTATCTATGGTTATGTGTATCCGAGTGATTTTGATTAAGTATATGTTATATAAATGTTTTTTTCCAGTAATCGGTTAATGATATGGATTAGGATATATGATTGTGCCATGGATGATCATTACTGTGTGGAACAAGTTGTGGATTGTGATCTTATCGATGATACTTGTTTTATATGATTAGATATGCTTAACCTTGTAATGAGTAGGATGGAAGGGTACACAGTTATTTTCCGGCAATGATGCTTATATCATAAATGACCATAGAGGTCACGGACACATTTGGGTAAAAATGTGTTTAAGTTAAATTCATTGTGAAATTCATTTGATACTCTTAATCTATGAGATTGTGATGTGTGCAGGTCTCAGGAACAAGACCTTTCCAAAAGACGATCAGATGGGTATGAGCTCACAATCGGTACCTTGAGTGAAACATGGATTTTCGAGGCATAATAGATGAGAAATCTTGGAGGTCACAGTGTGGATTCATGAATCCATGGAAGATCAAGATTCGAGTCTTAGATCTATGAGATAGATTAGGGTGTAGAGTCCTTAATCTACTAGGACGCGGGGTCATAGGTACATGCATAGGGCACAAAGTCCTAATTAGTTTGGGAATAATGCAATAGGGGTGTCAAATACCTATTCTCCAACAAAAAAACACCAGTTAGGATAATCAATCAACCGGGTAAGGCAACCGAGGATAATCATGGTATTAATTTAACCCCAATGTTACCCACTTTTGAGGAGCTTTTTAACCACAATATTATTTTAATCAAAATTGTGAACATTTAATTACCGATAATTAACAATATGTAATTGTCTTAGGGTGGCACATGGGTAGGGTAAATATTAACTAATTAAGAAAATAAATAATCGGGGGAATATGGAAAAGGTGACACCTCAGGGGAGGTGATGAATAATCTATAATTTTGGATTTTATTAATTAATTTATAATTGAATGAAGGGATGAGGTGTCATTCCTCTTCAAGGTTATAAATAGAGAAATACCCCATGGGTTTTTGGGGGAGACCTGGAGAGTACCCACATGCTGCCAAAATGGATTTGGAATTTCTCAATTAGTCATCTAGGATAGCTTGTTTGGTTGAGTGATATCTAAGTGGTGTTGGAAGGAACAAATGATTCTTCCTTGATTTGTATGTGTCACTTCTTTGTTGCATTTACATATTGTTTATGAGCTCATACAACTTATGGGTTCTAAGGTGTAATGTTCCCCAGGGCTACCAAATGGTATCAGGGACATATCATTATCTCTCTAAGGATAATTAGATAATTTTAGCACAATAGATTAGTCAAACAAATATTTTATTTCATTGTTCGTGATTTAATTTCGACAAAATCCCTTAAATTACCAATAGATTAAAAAATAAATTCAATAACTATTCCAACAAATGTTCCAAGGGATAGGAAAGTTTATTAACATCATTTAACATCATCAAACCTTCAATCCAATCGATATAAAAAATGATAACCATTTTTAACGGCTAATTATTCTTATTCACAGTTAACTAGTAATTGAGGTGTTAATAACGACACTTAGTGCACAAATGACGATACTTATCATAATCCAATCGTTTAACAAAGAAACATCGATTATAAAATCCAATGGCATAATAAAATATAATTACATGTAAAGAATGCATAATTACCAAAATTACAATAATTAATCATGGTAATTACGAAGGAGAGACCACAAGACTAGTTAACTAGTTTTCCAATATAAGCATCTAGTCTTGCAAAAAATTAACTTGTAACCATGACATTAAACCCAAAAGAAATCCTACAACCATTAACAACATATTTAAGTGTGAACCTACAACCAATTAAAGGTCTATTTTTAGTTCATTTTAATTGCACATAAGGTGATATTTTCCATCAATTCCAATGAAAGTAGTTAACATTCACCGCAAGGAGTTGAGTTTAAATAATTGAACCAAAATGAAATGCCTCCATAAGTAAATGATTACACCTAATAATTATCCACCTACATTACAATAACATGTAATAAACGGATCACATTGTATAGCATTCAGTTTTTACGAAAATAGAGATTTCAATCCAGAACTAGTTATCAATTTTCACCGTAATGTACCTAGTTTCCAATTTAACTTACCAAATTCCAAATAAAGAGAAATATATGACTACTGTAGCTCAAGGAAAACGTAGCATGTGTCACCTACAGTCATATGGATGTAGCTTTCCTCCCATATACATTCCATTAAATAACTCACAACACTAGTTAATTCTACTCATCCAAAATGACTAGTAATTCTACGAATCGCTAGAATAATTAAATCCACAACTCATAGAATCATTCATAATGTTAACACCAAAAATTTTCCACATATATATATCTATGGTCCAAACCATAATTATACATCATAGTCCCACCATTATTCCCTCCATTTTGACCTTCACAATTAAATTCCATGAAAATTGGTCCAAAACATTATTATTCCTTCCTCCATAAATACAAGGAAGTTGAGCATTTATTGCAACATAACTCCACTCTCTCCAAAAAGGAAAAAAATTCCTAAAATGAGAATGGGTCAAAAACCATGGACAAATACCATGCACAATAAAATATCATGGGTCATTACCATGGGAAACAAAGTCTTGGATCACCTTATAAATACATTGTGAAGGTCTCCCCACAAACATTTTTTCACTTATTCCAAAAGCTTTTTACATCCATTACAGTCCTGTACTTTTTTTCCATCGTAAACTTTCACCACACTATCCCATGTTGCACGTCGATTTATCTTCGTGTAACCCTTAATCTCTTTCCCGATGACAACCCATTGTTAGAGATAAACAAAGACCCGGATCGTGGGAGCCTCCAAACCATTTCCTCAAATGGTTGCAGTGGCCCAACTTAAAGGTATTTTTGTTATTTTATTGCATTAGTTAGATAAAAAATATAAATTTATTGTTATTGCTTGTTGTAAGTCGAGGTTGAGAAATCCCTTGCACCATGAACTCTACCCTTATATCTGACTGTTATAGGGTAGGTGCTTTTGCACATAGTAGGGGAGAAATACCCACTACATAAATGTGATTCCAACTCTAAACAAGATGTTTTATCAGTCATAATAGAGGTATATCTCATTCGAACATTTCGTCAAACACTTCATATGCAATGTCACAAATCTACTAAAAACAATTCCATTGAAGGAGCTAGAAATTTGAAATTGATTTAGAATTTTAGAAGATATTTCCCAAACTCTATCAAGAAGATTTACCCTCACATTATCACACACATTTAAAGTGTATTTATTAGACATAATGATAAAAAGAACACTCAGACGTTTTTACAAACACTTTATGTGCAAAGTCTCCAAACTATGCAAAACAATCCAATCGAAGAACTAGTTTTTGAATAAAAAGTAGAAGCATCAAAGAGAAGTGTATTAAACCATTCCGATACTACTGTACCATCAAAATACATATAATATTATGAACAGGGGTAGAATTTTTGTATCAAAGGTTCCAAAAAATCATTTCTTCAACCAATTTGTGCACAAAATCCCAAAAACTAGTTTGCAATTCCTTCACAAAATTTACTTGCATAAATAGATTGAATTCCATGAGAAGTTTATTCCACAGACAGCTCATATGTTTCATCAATATTTCCATGTGCATCCATAAATAAATTAGATCATATCCAAATAAATTAAATAAATTTGAGATAAAGCACTTATCTTTGCCAAATATGCAACCGAAATTGATTGTGCCACACTCCACCCAGCCGTAGACACAATGCAAGCGAAAAATTACTTTGGAATGGTCACCCCTGATCCAAAGCCATGATGTCACAAGAAAAGACGCACTCAACCAAAAATTATCTCAAAAAATCAGTTCAACCACAACCCAATGGAAAGTATGACTTCTACTTCCACTCCCGGTCAATTCCAGTGGTTGCATATTTAAAGTAATAGAAGCATTCTATACATTTTAAATAGAAGCAACTATATATTCAAAAAGAGTATGAAAGAAGGGTAAACCAATATGTCAGTTAATTTATTCTTATTATAGAATTTCTGAATTTATGTTCATAGAATGCATTCCTATTATTGGTGTTATTTGTGAAGTTTGGATAGAATTCCATTAGGTTTTAGGATGGTATTCTCCCTTGTATGGTTGTAGGTTCTACTCTGCATGCTATGTGATTGATTAATTGTGCAATAGACATTGTATTTTTCATTCTAGACGCGTTTTAATAACTCATGTTTTTCTATGATTATGTTACGATTCGGTTAAACATTAGCGGGTGCCTGTGCCATTTGGTCTTGGAACCCCCATTTTCATTTCAAGTAAAAGGTTTTATGAACCAAATTCTGAAATATGGACAATTTCATAGAACACACCTCAACATATAGGAAGGGTTTTGTGGCCTAGGTTTGTTAATTGACACTTAATGCATGATTCATGGTCTGCCTGTAATAAAAGGTAGCGTTTGAATAAATTTATGTGTGTAAATTGTTTACTACGGGTTGGTTCAAATCACCCAAACTGACAATAGAATTCATGATGACAAACTATTTGACAAAATGCATGAATGGTTGTAGCTTCACGTACAGTTTGATGAAATGGCTCAATAGTTGTAGCTTCATGTTTTCAAATCTGTTTGCCAAAATGCCTCAATGGTTGTAGCTCCATGACAACAAATTGTTTGTCAAAATGCCCCAATGTTTGTAGCTTTCCATGTTTGCAAAGTGTTTGTATAAATGCCTAAACGAATTCAACGAGTTTATAATCAAAGTGTTTGGGGGAAAATATCATTGCGATTAGTTTGGGAATTATACTTATGTATCATGTGTAACTTGCATATGAAACATGAATTGTGGAATCTCCCTCTCCTATAGAAGTTTTATTTTCTTTTCAAGCATTCAATGCATTAGCATGTTACTTCGTGAACTAGCTTACAACCAAATTTGTTGTTATTGATTAGATTTAATTGCCAAATGAATTAACAATTAGCTTGTTGGAAATTATGGTTTGAAAGCTTGACATATGCATTTAACTAGTTGGAAACTCTTTCTTTTAATTAATCTTAAGAAACAAGTATTGTGGTTGTAGTTTTTGGGTTCTTAATGCAAGGATTATGTTTGTAGTCTGGGTTGGGAGAATGTATTGCCATGGGTTAGTTGATAGAATTTAGTGCCCATTTTATAAAATGATATCAAATGAGATAATACAACTCAATATTAAAAGTTGTGTCTTCTATGTGGAATGCTTGTTTAAATCAACATGTTTGATTGAGTGGCCATTGATTCTCATACCCATAAATGTAATTTCTATAAACCAATTAACATGTAATACGTGCCTAAGTAATTAATCTTCTTGTGGCATATGTTGGAGTATATGTTAAGAGTCAACAAGTCGATTTTATTGAGCATAAGAGCAAGAGGGGATTCTTTTTTCTTTTTTCTCTGGAGAGATCAACCTCTGATTGGTCAAGGGGCATGGGTGAGGGGATCCTATCAATACATAGTTTGAATTAAATAGATGGTTATTTGAAGTGATTGAATTGACTATTCAAGGAATTAAGTTTATGTGCCATGTATTTGACTAAATTTATCAATCAAAAGAAAGAGATGTCTATGGTTGATAAGTTTTGTGTATGTCTTAAAACCTTATTAAGGATGTTGGTTCGAGACTATTGTCGAATGTTGAAATAGTTGTTAAGTTTAGATATTTTTTGATATGAATATGGAAAAAGTTAATGACATATTCTCCGTGACTTGTGATCAAATGTGTGCTTAGAATTAGTCTTAAGGGAAATTTTATCTCTTATTTCTTATGTTGATTTCATGTTTTGAAATTGATGGAATGTATAAGTTTATTGATAAGCTAGGATTCATGGTAATATAATTATTTTAAGCCTTGTATGAATATGATTTCTTGTGATAGATGATATAGTCATGATAATAATGTTACTATTAAAAGAAAAAAAATGAATTCAACTTCTGTATATTTTAGTAGTTGGTAAGGTAGGACCTTACAATTGCCATGATAGTTGTTGTCACCTAAAAGACTCACTCCCCAAAAGCTTATTTTACATGCATGGTCCACCTCGGGCCAAATTTTACAAATTGACCAAATGACATATTTGATTGCAAGGAATGGATTAAGTAGGTTTATGCAACTCATCAATATTCAAGGAGCCGCCATAATTCATTTCTTATATTCAGAAGCAAGAAAAATGGTTTTGGCCCATGGGACCTACCTTGGGTGAATTTTTTTTTCAAGTTAAAAGACTAATTTAGGTACAATGAATTTCTAAGAAAGGGGGTTGAGGTCACTGATCATGCTGAAGCTAACATAATCAAAATTTGACTTGTGAAACTATGAAACACAGTGGGGCTCACTTTAGGAAAAATTGGACATATAGGAAAAATTACTCATTTGAAAGCAAGGAATGGTTCAAAAATGTTTATTAGGGTCAATGAACTTCATAGAGCCGACATACTTCAATTTCGACCTATGGAAGTACAAAATCTAGCATTACAAATTTCCCTCAAAGGTGCCTAATTGTCCTTTCTGATTTAAAAAACTATATCAAGCACGCATTAAAAAGTGTCATGCAACCATACATTGGAGAGCCCTTCGTGTATGTTTTCATTGCCTCTTATGACACGTCGTTCCGACTTTGTATGCAAGAGATACATCATTATTACTCTCAGAAACCAAAGGGACGCAATTTTTTTTTGTTTTGGCCATGTTTTTCATGCAAAATTATAATGGATAGTTCTCCCTCTTTGGCCCATCATTTAACGGGAAATTTTAGGAGGTTGTTGATGAGTTTAGGGGCTCTGTGCCACATAGTTAGTTTGGTTCAATGCAACCCACGTAAGAAACATCAACAAATTTATGAACATAGGCCATTTTTGGGTACTTAGCAACCAAGTTTTTGTTTCCCGGAATCCAAAACTGAAATAGGATTTTCTAAGTTAAGGGCCAAGGATTATCCTTATCAATTTTTAGGAGCTGAAATGCATCACACTGAGAGCAATTTGCAGATAAAGTTTGTGTAGAGAAAATTTATGTTGATTTTTCATTGCAAAATTCGTCCAACACATCAAACCATATGGGAAATATGTTGGCACACTTAAAGCTAAGGCTTGGCAAAAATTTCAGCTCATGAGGTGAACTGTAAATCACACAATATTTAAATAAAATCTACAACCATATTTCTCTACCATAGATTTGTACCATGCATAAAACCACTCATTGTGGGCTTCAGAAGCACAATTTCATAAAAAAGATAGTCAATGTTCTAAATGTATGGTGCTAGGTTATAGTACCTCAAAATCTCCACATGACTCCTCACAATCAAATTAAAATCATGCATTTGGACAAGTTCAAAGGGTAAGGACCACGAACAGTCACGATTTGTCATAACAATGTGTTGAGGCCTGTAAATTCGCAGGCTACAACAGTAAGGGATTCTCCCTAATCAATGTTCCCAACTAGCCCGTTGACTGTTTGCTATAGGGAATTCGTTCGGTTTACGGTTCGGCTACCGTAGGTCAAAGTAACAATAAGGGCTTACCGGTTGCGGCCCGGTCCACCGGAATTTGTATTTTGACTTAATGTATGCGATGCATATGCCTATCTTAACCATGCAGGGTGATAAAGACGTAAGGAACTACACAATGTGCTGCGCAGGTTCTTACCTCTTGTCTTAGGTTCACAGACATCTAAACCACCTATGCAACCGTGAAGTAAAACAACTAACTATCTAAACACCTAACTATCTATCCCTGGGGAGCCAGAAGAGTGATTATTTGTGAGTAATGTATTATTTCCATGTATGATAAACAAAATTACAGATAGCTGATATTTATGCTTACTACACATGAACAAGAAAAATATTCTAACAATCAGACAACCAATTGTTATATGAACCCCCTACATTACTCCGGGTGAAAATTTCCACAAATTAAATCAGAAATCATTCAACAAGACATAGGTCATAAAGTTAGAACGATCTCACGATTCACGGACACAAGCTGAAAAATAAAGTAGTTCATCTTTCTGCCATCCATTGTATAACATTTGGAAACTTCACAACTCTTTCTCCAACAGGCAAACTAAGATCTTTTTATTGCGAAAGGAAGTAGTTCTTCTTACAATATATCCTCCAGTCTTGCTGGGAAAAAATCCCTTCTCTTCTCTACGTTTCCTATTTTTATACAAAAAGCAAAAATTGGTTGGGCTGCCCAAAGTGACCTTTGGGCTTCCCAACCCTTTTGTCTTCCCAACGTTTCATTTTTCCAAAAAACCTTTTACAAACTATTAAATTACAGCAAAGTTGACCAGTCCTTTTGAGAGGAGGGTCCCGCTTGGTTCTCCAAGAATTTTCTCCACGCTACTGCCTCAGCAGCGAGTCCTTCAAACGAGCCGGGCTCTAAAAACTGAATGTTTAGCTCGAACTTTTCAGCCTAGTTTCTAATGGCCTCTACCCTGTCTGTGTTCAATTGCACCTGTTCTTCTAAGATCTGCACATTGACGACTGTATGGCCTATTTCATTTTTCAGGATTTGGTCATCAATAGCTTTGATGCATTGTACTTTGGCTTCTTCATCTTGCTGTCCTTTCTGCAACATTTCTACAAATGCATAATGATCAGGGAACTCATATAGCCTCTGCTCAGCTTCTACCTGACAACGGTTGTAGGTAACCAAGTCTCTCCTGAAGAATTCTGTGCAGACTCCCTTGGTCTTCTTGACTGTTTTCTCGAAGTCTTCTGCAGTATTGATGGCGAATTCTATCAGATCGTGGTCCCGTTTAAGGGCTTGTTTATCCTTGGATGGTAGTTCAGCTGGTACTTCCTCATCGTTCTCCGCTCTGGCTATCCTTGTAGTCAGTACTTCGAGGATGTCTTGAGACCTGTCAACAAAATAAGAAGCGGTTTCCAATATTTCTTCCAGTCGGCCATTAATCTGGAGGACCTGGCATCTTTCTTCTTCTAGAGCAGTTTGCAGGTGTAACACTTTAGCTTTCTGGGCTAGGATGTGTTCTTTAACCAGCTGTAGATTGACCTGCTGTTCCTTTGCTGCTTCCAGCTGCTCTTTCAGTTCTTTAATGTATGCGGTATTGGACTCATAGATAACATACTGCTGTGCTTCTAGGTCTTCTATATTTGCCCTCATCTGTTCCTTTTCATTCTTTAAGTCTTGAATTTCCTGTTGTGCACTTT
Source organism: Pseudotsuga menziesii (assembly GCA_001517045.1). Classification (NCBI taxonomy): domain Eukaryota; kingdom Viridiplantae; phylum Streptophyta; class Pinopsida; order Pinales; family Pinaceae; genus Pseudotsuga; species Pseudotsuga menziesii. Next base: position 9,851 of record LPNX010170531.1, read on the forward strand.
CCAGAGCCTCATGTGCTGCTTCCTTGGCCTTTGTTTTTACCTGGATGGCGCATATTTCACTCTTTGTGGCCTCCATTTCTCTCAGCACATGTTCATATTTTCTCTTAAGTCTATTGCCTTCTTCCCTTTCTTTTCTCAGGGTGTCCTTAAGCTGAGAGGAGGTCTTCTTGGATGACTCTATTTCAATCATCATTCTGTCTATGTTATCCTCTGAAGCATGCATTGCTGCAGTCCCGACCCTTATAGTGAACCTTGGATCTACATCTGTCCCTACCATCATAACCTTATCTGTTATCATTTTGCTAGCCATTCCTTTTGCCTCTACCCTTCTTTCTGTTCTCCTCATTATTCTTTTAGTAGCCCTGTCATAATATACGGTGCTGAAATTAGGGACTTGCTCCCCTTTTTTCTGTACGAAGGGTACTAGCTGAAGCATAGGGGTAGCAGCTACGATGGTAGTGGGCACTTGAGGGATCTGCACCTCGGGGTTTTCCTCTCCCTGACTCTGCCCTGATGGTGTTTTGGGAGCTTGCTGTTGCGCCAATTTTATCCGTTCAGCCTCCTGTTCTCGCAGTTCTTCGTCTAGCTGCCTCTGGGCTTCTTCGGCTGCTTTCCTAGTAGCTTCTTCTGTTTCTCTGGCTGCTTCATTGACTCGTTCAGCTGCTTCCTGGGCAGCTTTCCTCTTTTCTTCTTCTCCCTTTCGCATCCATTCTGCAGCTTCATCTTCCAGCCTCTGAGCCTCCTCTCTTATCCTTTTGGCTGCTTCTTCAGCCTTGGCTTGCTCAGCTTTATCTTGTTCAGCTCCTTTTCCACCCTTGGTGGGGTTTTTTGGTTTGAATCTCCTACTAAGTGCCGTCATGTTTGGTGCACTCCTGAAAACAGATTCATCTTGATCAAAATGGTGGGTGTACTTGTAAAACACCTTGTGCTTCTTGCAGTGCTCAGCAATTCTGCCATGAGTGTCATTTCGTCTGAAAGTCATCTCGCCAAAGTGGAACTTCCCTAGTTCCTCTATAAATTCTGCAGCTTGCTTCACATTGGCGAAACTGCAGCTGCCTAGCTTAAATGGTAGAGGTGGATAGGCAGTCTTCTTTTTCTGGAACAAGAAGTGACCAACTCCGTCAATAAACACTTGTCTGGCTGCCTCTTTATGGATTATATAATCTGTTGCATTCTTGGGCAGCAGATAAGGTGTTTTTGATCCACCAAACATTCTAAGATACATCCCGTTTTCTGTCAAGAAATAATCACCATACTCCTCTATTACCCGCATTGCCTCTTCAGACATGCAGTTACATTCCTTTCGGAAGATAAGCGTGTGCAGAGGCATAATAAAATGCTCACATATTTCTCGGTAATAGCTATGGTACTGGTGAGCCCCGAGTAGTTTGTAGGCTGCATACACGGGCATTCTTCCCCTATCCCAAACACATTTGAGCCCCGGGAAAGGCTGGTGGCATAGTATGCAGTCTATCAGAAAGGAACTCATGTAGAACTCAGATTTTTTTTCGGGCTTCTCCTCCTCCCAGGGTTGCAGCTACACAAGAAGAGAGACTACTTGATACTAGGCTGGCCCAGTTAAAAATTGTTCCTTCTGTGGCCACATGAAACATAAGAGGTATCCACTCCAATTTGAAGAGTCTACCATTGGATCTTCCAAAGATCCGGTTTAGCATCAAGGCTATAAACATGTAAGGAGCTCTTAAGCTCGCTGTGTCATAGTCTTCAGTTGCTCTGTGTCTATAAAGCTTTCCTGGTAAGAGCATTCTTCTCAGGGTTTCCACTAAATCCATCCTGAGGTTATCTAACCAATCGTTTGACAGGAAGACTTGGGGCTCTGGCAGGTGGTAAGCCAATGCCACATATCCAGGGCTAAATGCAGCATAGCCCTGACCTTCAACATTTCCCATCAGCATTGTGTTGTTATTTGTGTGTGGTAGAATCCATCTCATCACATCAGAGCAAGGGAACAGCTCTGGTCTGGTAGCCACCTTCATGATGGCGGATCTTTCAATGTTGGCGTAAATAGGTTCTTCCTCAAGACCCATGTATGGGACTTCCCTACGGGAAATTAGTCTGTATATCTTGCCCCATTTGTACTCAGGATCAATACCAGAGATGCATTGGGTATCCTCATATATATACTTCTTCTGTGGGACGACCTCTATTGCTGTTTGTTCTTCGACCGCAGGGGCCTTCCTTTTCTGCCTCTTGGACATTGTAAATTCTTCCTGTAATGTAAAAACATTATGACATTTAAGCAGTTTGAATTTGTGAACATTGTGCAGCGATATATCCTTTCTCAAGTGTATCATAATTGTGACCAGTCTATGAAATCAAATCATAAGTTTCCCATACTGAACAATCAAACTATCATGCAACACTGTGCAATGTGCCATTATCTTATGCATAGTATGATAATGTTCAATGCAACAAATACATATATTGTTCAACCTTATAATGCCTTGAGACTATGGGTGCACTATCTTATGATCCGATCTATATGAGCAAGCCTATCAATCATACTTATGCCAGGATTAAACCTACACTATTAATCTGCAACATTCCACTTTCCCCATGATAGCTATACAAACAAACGTAATATTAAGTGCAATGTGCAATATTCAGCCATTTATCTATTTCATTAACAAACAGAGTGAAGATTCGTGACAGTCAACATTTTAACCATAGAGCTCAGCAAACGCGAGACTAATGACGACTCATGCGGCTTACGGCGGAAAAGCTCCATTAACTTAACTACACATCGCTCGGGAATCATTTTACTTTCTGCACTGGATACTTCCATGAAAAAACACCCGTGCTGTTCTCAATCCACGCACTATAAATGGCGATACCTCCCCTTAAATGGCTAGGGCTTTCAGGCGATAGGACCCGAAAGGGCGGCGAGGGGTTTCGCAATCGACACGGGCTGTGGCTAGAGTTGCGAAGGAGCGACACTGTTGACTGTAAAATCTCTTTCAAAAACCCATTTCCCCCCCCAGGCAAACCAATGGATTCCTCGACGGGACTGCGCCTAACCGCGCGGGCAAAACAACCTGGGTTCAAAACCCCTGGCACGCACTAGGGAAACAATTGCCCGCCAGAATCCCCAAATCAAAACTCAAAACCCGCTAAACCTCTACTTAGCATGATGGCGCAAGAAAAGCTCGACGCAAGAAAAACTTGGCGCGAACGGCGTAACGGCCGTCCGTGCCAGAAACCCCTATAACCCTATGCGCGCAAGGCAGCAAACAAGACAAAACTGTTGAAAAATTAAACCACCTCCCCCTTATAGTCAGCCAATGAATAAAAATCCTACTCCTATTATCTTAAGGTTTAGCTGGACGCGAGAGACCGCCATGGAAGAAAACCATTTATCGTTTAAATGCGACGGGAGGAAAAACCTACCTGGCAATCCGGCGAAACGGGTGAGTCGATGACGGTTAGAATACTTCTTCCACCTGTGAGCTGGTACAACGACAGCTAGATCCTCTCTCCCTTCGAAGCAAGACAGCTCAACGCTAAGCTCACCACGATAGTGCTCGATAGTCAAAATAAATAATACAAAATCCAAAATGTCGCACCGTATATATTAACAAACGCCGCATGTGCGAGAGCCTTTAAATCGGGAGGGTAATGAAAGATGTGTCGGGCGACTAGAGCTTCAGTCTCTCCGCAACGGCGGGCAACCCCCCGGCACCAACTTACCCGTAACGCGCAAACAGGAACAACAATCGGGTGCCGGCGGATACCTTGATCGGATGACCAAGAATCCGGACCCCTCCGCAACGGTGGGTCCTCAGCGCAAGATGCCGTCCGCAACGGAGGAGTAGGCGATGGCCAAATGCTCTGATACAAAAGCCGGGAGACACACAAAACACACATCGGAGCGCTACAGAAATTCAAACTTGCCCAGGTCCGCAACGTCGGAGGTCCAGATGAAAGATGCGTCCGCAACGGCGGAAAACATGATGGTGAAGGGTCTCGATATGAATTCGGAGGATAAGAGCCTATCATGATCCACAATGTCGGACGAGGGAGAATTTAAACCCCTCCGATAAAGAACCAAAAACCACCCGGTAGAGAATCAAAACTCGCGTGCAACGGTCGGAGCGAAAAGGAAAGTTTAAACCCGAAAAAAAAAAGCCCGCAATGTCGGAGGGAAAAAGACAATCAAGATCTGAAATCCACCCGCAACGGCGGGACAGTCAAGCAAATTAACTCCCGATACAGGAAGGTTTTGAAAGATACGCAAAACGACGAGGAAATCAATTAAAGATGGGATTCTTTAAAACATTGAAATGAGGAGAAACCAATCGATTGACAACAACCCCAAGTGTTGGAAGACGCTTCAGCAAATCACAGACCCAAAATCAATAGGCTGAAATCAAGGAGAAAAACGACTAATTCGAAGTAAAGGAGGGCCCCAATTTTTTTTTAGAATTTTGGGAAAATGTTGCAGCTGCAACACAATGTTAATCAAGGAGAGGGTATGAAATTACATCTGTGTGAAGAGTAGAGAGGCCCTCCCTCCTAAATAGAACGATGGACCTAGGCACAAGATAGTGTTTTGGTTTGTGCAAATGGTGGATAGTGGTATCGTACGAGGAGCACATCCACGGTGGTTGTGTGTTGTAAGGTCCTCTGCATGGCAAGGCCATACTTCATCCAAATTGCATTCTTGTGTGTTGAGTTATGCCATGGTTTTAAGTATGGTGGGTGGCCCTCCTTTCAAGTCACTTCACGTACAACCCCTTCTTATTGGCTCACTGTTACTGATCTGGATCTAGGAGGTGATTGGTACCATGTTTGGAATGATTATATAAGGGGACTAGAGAACGGGAGAATTAGACTCGGGTCGGAACCAGACTGTTTGCTTTGGTCTTTCAAAACTTACACAGGTACTATATCGGCAGCGCTAGCATATGAATGTGTAGCAGAACACTACTTGGATACACAGTGTGAGGCGTATCCCTTACATCGGGCTCTTTGGAATCTCAAAATCCCGGAAAAGCTACGCTGTTTCATTTGGCTTCTAACCAAAAATAGAGTATTAACCTGGGAACAACTAAAAAAACGGGGATTTCAGGGACCCAGTTTTTGCTATCTTTGCAAGAAAAACGAAGAGTTGACCCAACATCTTTTCATGGACTATAATTACACAAAAAATGCCTTTGCATCTGTTTTCGATCATTTTGGTTCACGGTCCCTTCATAAAAACACTGTGGGTTTCTCTGTTCGTCAGTATCTGGACCGTTGGTTTAGTGTGCATTCCACGAACTTTACCCATCTTTATCTGCCTTTATTTATTTTTTGGGCCATATGGAAGCAACAGAATAAGTGTATATTTGAAGGGTCCACACCTTCGGTTTATGGGATTCTGAAACAAGCTGAATTACTCTCACACTCCTTTTCGGTGCCTGTTAAGAAGTTTAAACCTAGAATTATTGGTATGTCACCAATGATACAATTCCCCTGTGGTTTTTTCGATGGTGCAGCCGCCAAGAACAAAGGAGGGGCGGGTTTTGTATTACACTTCAACAGCTCTCATAGCATCCATTTTTCCATGGGATGCGACAGATGCACAAATACAAAAGCTGAGATGATGGCTTTATGGGCCCTCCTCATGGTTTCAAAGATCATGGGAATCCCTCTTCTTTCCATTTATGGCGATTCCCTTGTCATCATTTCATGGGATACCGGCAAGAGCACTCTGAAACTTCCTCATCTGAGTCATTGGTGTGATGATATTAGAGATCTTCTTCAAAAATTTCCGGATTTGATCGTGAAACACATATACCATGAGCATAACCAGATTGCTGACTTTCTATCTAAAAATGCTCTCCTACTTGATTCAGGTTATGGGAATTACAAAGAAATCCTGAATGAATTTTCCACTGATCATGGTAATTTTCAGTTATTCTAGTTGTGCTGTGTTTCTTCTTTCAAGCACACACTCTATTTTTGTTTTGTATTAGGAGCTCATCAACTCCATGTAGAGATGATCAGCTATCTATTATGCTCATGTTATAATGATGTTTCCAAACTTTCTGGGAATGATAATTATCTGACTTGTTTACACAGGAGTGATGATAAAGCCTGCTTACTCAACATGCCTGTGCTATGTCAGCCATGTTTTGATGACAGGGATATGTCCATGTTAAGAGGATCAACTCTTTGTTTGAGATTCTACATGTTGAATGATCTCTTGATCGATTGTATATGATGATCTTTGATTCAATAGAATAACAAGATCTGGTATTTTTTCTGCTGAAAAAAAAAAAAAAAGTCACTTCACATACATATTTCAAATAAATTTCAAACCATGGTTGTTATACAACAAAACATGATATGCCTCCTCCCATTAATCAAGCACCCCTTTTCACGTGGAATTAAAATATTGTTCTTTATATTTTATATTAATCACCAACTAAAAAAATCCCAAACTCATAACCATTTTGCATTATAAAGTAATTCATTATTATAAAGTGTAAAATGGATATTTTAATGTTAAGTTTAAAGTGGGATTTTTAAATATAAAGTGGAATAAGACTTTATAAAAAGAAAATGAGTTCAAGGGTTCTATTTCTACCCACATCAAAGTGTTGTTGCACTCATATATATTGAAGACAACGAATAGTAAATAAGCATATAAAAAGAATACTAAATAAGCATCAAATTTTTTTTTGGGTAGATTTAATTTTTTCTTTGATTTGGAGATGATGCACATAGTTTAAAAGAGTTAAATTTGTAATTATTTTGGGTAAATGGATTAGAGTTTCTAATGGATCCTCAAGAAATCCATTGTAATTATAAAAGAGAAAATTGTAGAAGCTCCAAATTAGCTCTTTATTTATCCATGAATTTGGCAAGTGTCGCACGTGTCTCTAATTTAGTTGAATGTGACAAAAGCAAAGGAAAACATTCTCATTGGAGGAGGGGAAAAGAGATTACAACCTGATTTTTGGGTCTCATGTTCCTCTCCCAGTGGTCTATAACATAGATATTTTTCTCATTTACACAAAAGGTTGATCATTCAAGTTTAGAGCAACATCAAAAGGGGCATAAGAGAGGTAAGAAGTCATCATAGATTTAAGATATGCCCGGAACATTATTGTTTTTGCTATATAAAGAAACATTCTTCTTCTTCTCCTTCTTTTCCTTCATTCTCTTTCTCTTGTAGATGTATCTAAGGTCCATGTATGTAAAAGAAAGACAATGGTCCTAAGGATGAGATCAAGGGTCCTCCCTGATGCATATTTTTGTATCAATAAATAACTATGATTTCTATTAAAATAAATTAGGGCCGAGGCATAGTTTCCACTTGATGAGAGAAAATAAGTCTCATGCATGTTATTATGTTCTCTTTTCATGGTTGCGTGTCTTCAATAATTATTGAATTGATCAATGGATTCTACGACTACCATGCCCATTTGGTTTGATGTCTAATGGATGTGGGAAAAGAGAGTGGAGAGTGTACCATCCTTTTAAGCTTGAATATTTGTTCATTTCCCCTCAATTACCTCTCATTGTAGGACTTGATTATGGTGCAAAAAATCATCTCTATGATTGAACCTTTTGAATCTCCTTGCTATTTGGCTTCCTGATTACCCCCCCCCTAAAAAACCACAACATAATCCTTTTACCTTTTCTTTATTAAGCAGTAGAAATTAATTCCATGCACCACCAATTTCTGTTGTAAATCCAGTTAGATATTCAAACATAAACATGTTGTCCTTGGGTAATAGGCGATGACATTAGCCTTAGAAACATTGAAGGCACCCCTCCTCTAGATCAAGGACTTGTGATTCGGATTTATGTGTGAACGAAATGAAAGAACATATACAAAATCATAAACAGAGACATTTTGCAATGAAAACAAAGATACAATAAACACTTATTCTATTAAATAGTGGAAATAAAACAGATTGTAAATAAAACAACTAGAATGGTGGTAGATATCTCAGAGAAGAGATGTGACTACTACGCTCATCCGTGCCAAGTTGAATACAAAATGAGGCAAAAAAGGGCCTATTTATAATAAGCATGAGGGAGAGAACCCCAAAAGTCCAAAACATAACCCTAGAAGATGAACCGCCATAAAGTTTGCGGCCCCAAGGTGGTTAGTTGAACAGTTAACTTCCCGGGGTCATAAATTTTGCATACGATCTTCGATTTGGGCGGTCGATTGCCCATTGGAAAGGTCTATTTGAGATTTACATATTCCACTTGGGGCCAAATGCATGTCATTAAAAATCATTCCCCCCCCCCTGAATCGCCAAAAACGTCGTTTAGAGCCTTAAAACGGCCCCAAAAGTTTGGGACCCAAAAAACCGTAGAAAAATAACTAGGAAACTGCCACAATGGACAATTGTTTTGAGCCGGTGGAATATGTGGGTGGCCACAGATCTCCATCTAGATCAAGTTGTTCGATGGACTAGAGTGGCATGGGAAGGTGCATCCCACATAGTATGCCCTGTTGTTATGCTTCCTCTTATCATATTCCTCCCAATTGTGATATCTAGAGTGAGGTTTTGTGAAGGGTACAACGTGGGAGAANATGGGAAGGGGCATCCCACATAGTATGCCCTGTTGTTATGCTTCCTCTTATCATATTCCTCCCAATTGTGATATCTAGAGTGAGGTTTTGTGAAGGGTACAACGTGGGAGAAAATAATAGTGCAGATCATGCCGACAATTTTTAATTTGTAGAAGAAAAAGAAGATGAAATTAGCGAGAATAAAATCAACCTTCAACACCTATAGTAGTTGATTTCCTAGATAGGAACAATAATTACAGAGGAGCTTTCGCGAGAAAAAGAGAGTTGACCACTATGAGTATGAGCCAACTGATTTTAATTACTTTGCTTTTACTCCTTGCAATATTAAGCCATAGATGATTGGTGTCTCTCTTTTGAGTCATGCCATTTTAGATGATCCCCAACAATTTTATGTTGCTATTGGGAAAACTAAATGGGAAGCTTCCATGATAGAGGAGTATTCTTCCTTAATGAAGAATTACACATGGGATTTCATTCATCTTCTTAAGGGACAAAAGCTAAGTTGTTGCAAATGGGTCTGTATAACCAAATATGATGTAGATGGTTTTATTGACAAACACAAGGCATAAGTAGTAGCCAAGGGATTTTCATAGGTTGAAGGGATTTATTATTACGAGACCTTTTCCCCTTTTTCCAAGCTGAATTCCATACATCTTGTTCTTTCTTTTGCTTCCTCCAAAGGTTGGTTAGTCTATCAAATAGATTTGAAGAGCACTTTTCTACATGGGGATTTACAGGAGGAAAAATACATGGAGAAGACTCCCAATATTGTGCAGGATATTTCTCTTGTTTGTAAGCTTAGAAATTCATTGAATGGTCTCAAACAAGCTCCTTGAGCTTTGTATTAGAAAATGGATGGTATTCTGTTGGATTCTAGGTTTAGTTCTTGCTGTTCTAATCCTATAATTTACACTCGGAAGGAAGGATGAAATATTTGGATTCTAGTTTTGTATGTGGATGACTTAATTCTCACAAGGAGTTTTCATCCATGATTCAAAATGTTAAACAAGCATTAATGGAACAATTTGATATGACAAGTCTTGGTCTTCTGCATTACTTTCTTGGCCTACATGTTATTCAGTATTCATAAGGGATTTGTATTTTTCAACATAAGTATGCCCTTGATTTACTTCAATGCTTTGGCATGGTTGATTGTAATCCCGTGCCTACTTCATTTCAGTCAGGTGTTAATATTTCTACTAGCTTCTCTTCACCATGAGTTAACCCATCATTGTATTGATAACTTGTTGGGAGTCTATTGTATTTGACTCATACATGTATCGACATCTCCTTTGTATTTGGGATTGTATCTCAATTATCTCAATATCCTTATGAGAGTTGTTATAAGGCAACAAGTGAACTGTGAGGTACATGCAAGGAACTACCAAGCTTTCCATTTTGTACACCTCGGTGCTTCTCTGCTTGAGGGTTTCAGTGTTTCTGATTGGGCTAGTTCCATTGATTATCAGAATTCCACATTTTTTTTTTCCTATAGCCTCGGGTCTGCTCCTATTGCATGGTATTGTATGAAGCAATCAACAATTGCATTATCTTTTGCAGAAGCTGAGTTTCATGCTACCGTTCTTGCTAGTCAAGAACTCCTTTGGATTCGAGAACTATTAATAAAGTTTGGCATTTTGTAGGATCATCCCACTATCTTTGGCGTGATAACCAGAGTGACATGCACATTTCTCACAACCCAGTTGAGTAGCAAAGGACAAAACACATAGAGATCCACAATAGCTTCATTTGACAACTCATTTAGGATGGTGTTCTTAGCTTGGAGTATTTTCCTACTGAAGAGCAAGTTGCAAACATTTTCATTAAACGTTTGGCATCTACTCAATTTCCTCTGTTACAGTCAATGCTTGAGGTGAAGGAAGTTGTTCTTGGGGGGTCATCTCGAGTCTTCCTACCTTCACTTTTTCTTTATGTTGTTTTCTCTCTTTTGAGGAGGAGTTTTTTTCCTACGGGTTTTTCTCCTTTTCTCCGTTTATGAGAGTTTGTACATGGGTACCTTAGTAGGGCTCATTCCTTGGACCCATTTTTGTTTTTTTTTGTTTCCTCCCTATGTTTCACTTATGGGGGGTCTTAGAGTTCCAATGTGATAGCTAAGCTTACATAGACATTATTATCTTTCAACTATAATGATTATCCATTGTGCTTACTGTTATAAATAGTTTGTATTCAATGTCAAGTAGATCTAATAAGTCATCTATTATATTTTCTCTATAGAAATATTTAGTTTTGCAATCTGATTTTGAGTGTTTTTTTAACATCTACAATTATTTTTATTTTAAATCCTTTTACTTATAGAATAAATTACAAATCCCAATGATTACAACATACTCTCCCAATGACTTACAATAATCTTTTACAACATTACTTAAGTGAATTTTCTCTTAAAATGTTTCTAATAAATCCTTTCCTTATGATTGTGTGTGGCACAAACTAAAGTTGCTTAGATATTACATAGGTTGATTAAGCCCATGGTTTGAGCGATGGTGAATTATTAATTTTTGTATGCTTATTTCTTTGCCTTTTAAAATTGAGTTGAAACCTTCTCATTGAGTCATTACCCATCCAATGGTGTAGAATCCATTTCATTTTTCATTATCCATTTAATGGTGTTAGATTCATTTCTTTTTTGATTATCCATCCATTTAATGATATTAAATCAATGGTGTTGAATTGGTTTCATTTTGTATTGTCTATCTATTCATAAATAGTTTTAAACAATTTGATAAAAATATTAAAAATTTAATATATATTTTTAAATAATGTTAAATTTAAACAAAATTTTGGATTTTAATCATGATTTGGATTTCATTTGATGGTAACCTCACACCAAATCTCAACTAGTTAGATTTTTAGGTGTCTCCTCCCAACTAACTCACCCTTAAAAAAATTGAACCCTAATTATCTTGCTAAAAAAACCCACACTTAAAAATAAATCCTAAAATACATCCAACAAAATAAAATATATTTATTACACCATCCCATGCAACACAACACAATATATGTCAATAAAAAGACACAAGAGTATATATTACACCATCCCATACAACACAACATAGTATATGTGAGAGGCCTCAACACTAAAAACACAAAAGCAGTGTAGCCGACCAAGTGGAAAATGGAATGAATGATACGCATTTAGAGAGAGAGAGAGCCCTTATTTATTGATTTCCGTTAGCCTCATCAACAACAACTCTACTCTACTCTATTACCATATTCCAACGAATCGGAGTAATATTCGTCCCTGCTTCATTAACCGGAGATAGATAAATACACCGAAATTGGACCATTTTCTTGGAAGATGGCGCTTTCCGCGATGACAAAATTTACAGGAAGATGCTTCTCCCTTCTTTCCACAAGATGTTTAGGTTTTGAGCGTACTCCACCGCGGTTTCCAGAGCACCCCTGCCCTTTACTCACACTGTCTCCTCACACTTTGACAGATGAGAAGAACGAGGATGTGAAAAATGTGGCATCAAGTGTTAGTAAAGATGAGAAGAAGGAGATTGTAGCATCAAGTGTTAGTAATGATGACGAGTCATGCTCCTCTTCCTCCTATGCGCGGGAGCGGGAGGGGGAGGTGGCAATGACAGTGCAGTATCATCATCGAATAATGAGAGATATTTTCTTTCCCTTTATTTAAAGTGGCCGTTTATTATATCCAGATGGGCATGTATGGTATGTTGCCTATTAACGAGCCTTCAATTTTCATGTATTTAATCTGTATTGTTATTTCACATTGTATTTGTATTATTTGTTCAAAACAAGAGTCAACCGAGGTTGAGGTGGCAGTGTTTCGTACATTACAAATAGTGTGGTTATGATGTAGAAATATTTTGCATTTTTTTTAAAGACAATCTCATGTAATATTTTTACAGATGCAGTAGATACTTGCGCAGGTAGCACACAGTGCTTGAAACTGTTTTCCTTAGGTAAACAACAGCTGTTTTCTTTCTTGCATGAACATATGACGTTTGCAAAAAAAAACGAAGAAACAGAAACCAAGGGAAACGTGTGCTTTGTTTCTTTGTTCTTTGTTGCCTGTATATATATGTATGTACCTGCTATAGCCAAACTATTTAGTTTTTGCTATAGCCAAATTGTTCAGTTGTTAGTATCGTTGTATTTAATTTGGTTTCTAAAATATAGAGATATGTACACTAATCAACAAGAAAATTTCTAATTTTGATATGCAAAAGCAAATTTCTAGGAAGTGGCTATTTGACGCAAATATTCACAGGAAGTCGACATAACTTGATCTTTGATTCTCCTCTTGAGTTAATGCTTTAAATCTATTCTTGTTGAACACATGAATATTCTTGTAATTTACCATAAGGATGGATGAAGATGACATTTCTTTTACAGATAGTTTTGGAAATGGATTTACTTTTCTTCACACTGTGGTCCAGTTCTCTTCTTCATTTTTAGGATCAATACGTGAGTTGTCTTCTGTCTTTGGAAAACTGTCCATAAGAATGACAACAAGATTTGCATTTAAAGGATTTTTTTTCATATATTGAAGATCTACCCAAAACAACATTGTTTTTTACAATAGAAAGGTGGCAGAAGAGAGACATAAGTGTACCCAAAACAACATTGTTTTTTACAGTACAAAAGTGGCAGAAGAGAGGCAAAAAGTCTTCATATATTAAAGATCTACCCAAAACATGTAGATCAAAGCTTCATTAATGGTTTGTTGTTCTGTTCATTCATTCATATTATCATTTTTGAAACTCAGTAAGTATGTTTGAAGACTTAGTATGGTTTTCAGTATATCAAAATTGCTGTCGTCTTCTTCTTCTTCTGTGTTCATAATTTGAACTGTTCTTTGAATCCTATAAAATTAAAATTTTAATAACAAGAAAATTTCTCTTAGTTAACAAAATTTCAAAAACATAATTTATTTTCTGCAAAAATGGGCTTTGATACCACTTGTAATGTCTCCAAAATTCAAAAATATAAAAAAAAATGTAGGTTAGTTAAATACTACCTATCATGGACATTAATTCTTATTTTGCAGAATATGTTTATCATTGTTTACTATATCAAAGTGTCGTAAGTTGCCTTTACCTTTTTATGTATTTTCCTATGTAATGTTGATATAATTATGCACTATGTTTATATTACTTGAACTAGTTAAATGATTACTCTGCTAGCGTTTAATATTTAACATACATTTGTGTATGCTGGTTCAGTGATGGTTATTTGTTTTGTTCATTGTTTATGGTTTTATTTATGAAAATTTCTTACTTGCCTTTAACTGTCAAGGGGTGGAGAGGCAGGAATTTGTGTCCCTTAAGGGACCACTCGGAGAGGTAAAATGTCCATGTTTCTTTTACAAGGTTTACTTAGTTCATTGCGAACTAATGCAAACTTTCCCTTTTTGTGTAGGTTACTTCGTTGACGAAATATATCTACGATAGCTAAATGTAACATCCTACAATAAGCTAACTATGCTACACTATCCTATGGATACTGAAGATAAATGACTAAAGTTCTGGCCTAACTGTTCCTACTTTCTATGTTTACGTAGAGTTGGGGTTGTATGACCTGAATCTTTATGGTTAACATTACTTATTATGGTGTGAGGTTATGATAATTCTATCCTCTTGATATTTATTTTATGACATGTAAATTGTAATGTGTAAAGCCTAAGGTTTAAGGCTTAAATCATAAATCATGGCAAACATTATGATAAGTCTTTGGAAAGACTATGGGTTATGTGTAAACCTTTCATGGCATTATGAAACTATGGCTTAACGATACCAAAGAGGGTTTTGATGGGGGTTTAGTGTAATTGCGAAAACGTTGTGGTTTTAACTATGGAGAGGTGGGTAAAAATTGTGTTGATAGTGGGAACAAGGGTGGCGCATTTATGGCTCTATGGGAAATAGGGAAAACTAGCCCTAAGCGTTGGTCTCGTCGTTGTTGGCATTCATTTGGCTCCGCTTCTGGTTGTCTGCATGGTTTTGGGTGGGTTTTGGCAATCGAGTGTTTATGTTGTGTGGAGTAGAAGGATCTTTCAGTGCCGATAGGTATGCTCTCAGTGTGGTGTTGCAACGTTGCTTTGTTTGTTTTCTTCAGTTTGGGGTTTAGCATACTCCTCATGGCTCTATGTTTTGATTTGCAGGTGACAGGGGTGGATTTGGTTCGTGGCTCGCTGGTGGCTCTCTATACTGTCTATGAAACCCTTCAACAAGTAAGTCCCGCGAAAGCATATGCCTTTTACCTCTACGCATATGAGTAACAAAGTGTTGAGCTCTGTGTTGAAAGGGTTAACGTTGTATTTATTTTGGTTATGGGTTCAAATGTTTGGGTCCGTTGAGATAATGGGCATCCAGGAGATGCGTTTGTAATTACTATTTCGATGAAGGTTATAAGTGTGGATACTTTGAGTCGTGTATGTCCAGACGAAGACTCGGCTTTGTAATAGATTTTGGTTTTGTGTCTTAATCATATGGTTTGATATTTTAATGGAGAACTCTGCGTTTTGGTTTTAAATGATGTGAAAACTTATGGTGTGACAGTGCCTTTGCTTGCAATGGCACTATGTCGAATCGTGATTGTGTGCATTTTACTTGTAAACGTTTTTAATTATGGAATGTATGGTTTATTTATCGTGGCCGGGTTTATTATTGCTACGACCATTAGCTTGGCATACTGCTGCATATCTTTGTTAAGGTGTTGGCTGTAACAACGTTGATAGTAGGGTTGAATTATTTCGTCTTGGCATTTAAAATTTCTGGGTTTGATTTTAATGTTTATTATGGCGGTGTTTTCACCTCTTGGCCTTGGTATGGAAACACAACATGCACATTTTATTGTTTTATGTTTATTTAGAGTTGTGACAGTGTAGCAATTTAATTTATGGTTTTAAGGCTGGGGTTTACAGTTGTGAGCTTGGTAGCTGCGACTCATCCCTCATGCGAATACGCAGTCGGTGAATAGTTGTTGGATGTTACTCTGTGTGTCTGGGTCTGCTAGCATAACTTATAATTGGTGTAAAATTGTGGTTTATGTGGAAACTTTGAAGGGAATCCCATAATGCGAACTCTTTATAGTGTTAATACGTTGGGTGTTTACAATTGATACCTACATAATTCGATTCCCGTGCATGTATTCAATTTTGGTTTTGTTGTTTAGAATTGCAAGTATACAAGATTCGATCTTGGGCTAGCCTAACGCGTGCACTGGTGTTTATTACAGCGTGCATATTTTTGGTTTTGACAATGATTCCAACATGATTTGATCCTAGCTTCTTTAAGTGGATATGTTGTTTAATGATTTGGTTAATATTATGTATATAATTGATTCTTAGTTTTGGTTAGAAATAGTTGAGACAACTGTAATGATATTTATGCCTATGGTCAGACTGTAATAGGTCTTGATGGCTGAATTTTATGTAGAGGTTTTTATAATGGAAATAAATGTATGGGGTTTCTTTAAGATTTATCATCGTTATGTTTATTATAGTATTAGTGTTTTAACTTTGTTAAGTATGTTCATCGTATTTATACTATAATTGTTTAAGATTCAATATGGAAATGGTATTTAATTTATGTTTTAAGCACAATGTTTATGCTACAGTTGTAAATATTGGATTTGATGGGTGAATAATAATAAGTGTGCTGGAACCCCCAAGGGGCTTGGCTTCTTGGACACTCTATGTTCTGTTAAGCCGTAGAGGCATAAGGTCGGAGCTTCAAATCCCCTCGTGCAAAAAGTAAGCCTCCCGTGCAGTGCCAGGGAGTAGACTTCTTAGGGGTTACATTGGTAGCGACAGGAATCGATCACGTGTCACGCGAGTACGAAACTTGCCAGTTGTCGATTCCTCTGTAAAAAAAATAAGTGTGTTGACAATATGTAATCTACCAGCAGTGGAAGATGTAGAGTTTAATTTTAATTAGTTCTTTTTGTTTATAGTTTTATTTGTTTATAAACTCTGTTTTACTTTTGGATATAAGTTTGAACAATAATAAAAAATCTAGCTAACCTAAATAATCTAGATTCTGGTAGAAAGAAAACACCAATAGAGAAGACTGAGTTTAAAATATAAATGAGGAAAGAGTAATGCATAAATAATAGAGATCATGTTTTCCTATGGTTTTGAAAACTAATAAAATAATATATGACAGTCTCATATCAATAGTAAGAAACATAATTTATATTCTCCTAACTAGGCCATCATGTTTAAGTAAACAAAATACTCTTGTAACAAAATATTCATTTCGACGGTTTGTATGCATATGTAAACTAAAACAACCCTAGCTATTCCTTTAAGGTTATGTCGAAATAACCTAGTCACAAAAGACTATAATAATCATATTATCAGTCTAGACTTTAATCCCTTCATTAAACAAGAAACTCTATGAACTATAAGGAAGATAAAGAAATCTAATACCTGTAATTTGAAGCTATTTTAATGGCTGGAAATCCTGCACACTTAAAAACACAACATTAACAAGGACATAGACAATTTTGACCCCTGTTCAGTGAACCGAATAACTTGGGAACTACCACGTTCCACCCAACCATGACTTGGAACCGTTCTTGGTTTCAATACAGATCCCCCCGAGCTGGTTCCAACATGCATGTAGCTTAGAGCTCCTAAGTAAGGCTTCCCTATTTGGGATAATAAGTTTTGTATCAGTTTTCTTTTCCTCTTGGGAAAAATGGTCTCTAAGAACTCTCTTGAGAACAATTAGGTAGAATCATAGAATAATCCAAAAGATTCCCAAGCCTCTCTTTGGCTTGGGTCTTTATAGAAAGAATTTTAGGAAAATTAGTAGTTAAATCAAGAATCATTTGTGTTCTTGAAATAACCTTGTTAGCACCCTGTAATTTTCCTATGGTTGCGGTAGGAAGTCACAGGGGTAACCATTTCAACCAACCTTTAGACTGCATTCTAGCCAATGCAGTTAGAGAGGGCTCTCTCATGTCATGAGGTGTGTAACATATACAGATGGCTTTAAACAAGGATGCATAAGACTAGATTTCTGCTAGTAATAGAGTTGTTTATGAATTAAAATATTGAAATACAAACAGATAATAAAACTATTGGGCAATGGATTCATAGTATGAACCATTCAAGGACATTATAGCAGATAACAAATGGTGATTTTCTCTTTGTATTATGACGAAATGTGAGTGTTTCATTTAACCAAATATCTTTAAGTGATGGTAGGAGAAAGGAGAAAATCTCAGTACAACAAAGGGCATCTATCTATGAATGAATCCCTTGCAACACCTTTCAAAAAATAACATGATGACCAAAATGGGAGAGATGGAACATCTAACTAGCATGAATTCCGTAACAACCATAACAGACACATAACAGATGCTACATCTAACGAAAAGAGCGCTTAGTGAAACGAATTCTTTCATACAACTAGAAAACATTTAACAAAATCAACACCTACGGAAAATGGCATAAACAAAGAACACAAAATAAATACAGATACCGTGGTGAATCTCATAACTGCAGAGAATCATTTTCATTACTACTCCCAAAAATGTTTGCAGAGCTGCAATTCTGGCGTTGAGGTCTCAAAAATATGAAAGTGAATACAATCCCTATTCTCCTCCGAGATAGCTATATTTATAATGCAAGGGCTCCCGAGCCTAACCTCGAAACAAAGCCCTTATTCAGTTACAAAATTTGTGGATCAAATCCCAAATCATCATAACGAATCCTAACAAAATTCTAGGAATGGTAGAATTGCCATGATTGATGATTACAAAGGGAAGTATGTCAAGTGACAACTATATTTAATCAAAATATCTATGCGGCGTCTGGGATGCAGGCTATCTTCGCGTGACAATGATGGCTCAAAGCACCTATAACTGCTTTCCATTGACTTAGCTTGGCACATTTCTTCTTCTGCTTATGACATTTATGGTCATTCTGTGTTCGAGGCTCACGTTCTTCCTGTGTTCACAACTGGAAGGAAGGTTTATGATCCTTCTGTGTTTGTATTTCTATCGGGTGGATTTATTTCCTGGTAACACTGTTGTTTGGGTAGACTTGGAGACAATAGCCCCATTCATCGACAGTGTTGAATCCTTGATGGGATTATCAATCTTGCCTGCTTCTGCCACCAGAGCAGAAACTCGTGCACTTGGCTAACTAGCACGTTTGATTACTATTGTTAGCATTGTTTTTTACGCATGGATGGGTTTGTTTAGACCTACGTCTAACCGGTTAACTTTATTAATGTGGTTCTAAGACTTCATGAACTTGTTCCTATACTTAGTTAGAAGTTTGAATAATTTCTTATTTGTATGTTAAGTCATAAGACTTTAGTGACGATGTTTTTAAGTTTGAATACCATATTTTATATGTATAAAGGGATATTCATAGAATAATACATATGCCATGAATCATGGTTTATTCTAGGTCAATGATGACAATGATGGGGGTTATAAAGTGCAAGGCTTTACAATTACCAAGTCGTGATTGTGGATATGAAAACTATAGGCATGGGGATAAAAATCGACGTTGTGGTGGACAGGGTGGCTGAGTAAATTCTCCTCAAAATGTGTGGGTCTGAATCCCTAAGCTTGGATTATTGTGGAAGAATGAGTCATTTGGTATTTCGTTGGGTGAACTCTGTTTGATTGTCTGGTTGTGGTCTCTGTGTGAGGTCTGGCTTGCTTCTATGCCCAGGAAGGTATGCTCTCCATTCTGGTTTAGCAACATTGTTTAATTGTTGTTTCTATTTGGAGGATTGGCATACTTCTCATGTTTTGCTGTCTTTTGTTTGCAGGTAGCAGGGAATTCACTGCCTAGGTCTTAGGTCTTTCAGGTTACCGACACATTACCCTTCACGGGTAAGCCCTGTATAAACAAGCCTAAACTTGTTCCTTTGCATATGGGTGTTTTAACAGAGCTTTAAGCTCGTCGTTTGATGAATGAATACATGGTTTAGTTGAGGGTTACGACTATGTATCAGTCTGTTGTAAATAATGAAGAGCATCTAGAGATGCGTATATAGTTTGGGGTTTTTGTTGTTGGGTTTGTGTTTGGCTCCTTCGGGCCATGATTATCATGACTCTGCTCTATCATATTTTGGATTGGTAGCTTTTACTTGTGACCTTAGTGGTTAATGTAGACTCTGCATTTTAGTTATAATGTTGGGTTTCAAATGGTGACAGAACCATTGCCTGCAATGGTGCATTGGCTTGGAATTACGACTGTGTAATTTTTATATATAATTTATAGTGGTTAATTGTATGCATTCACTAGTGTGTATAAATCATGGATACGATTCCTTGCTTGGAAAGGTTTTGACTTTGTGTAAATTTGATATTTGTATTTTAAATTCTCGTTTGGGTTTTTAACAAAGTTGACTTCGATTTTAGAGTCGTGTCATTGTTGGAAATGACACTCTTTCCTTTTAGGTTAATGACTGTGTAGTTTTAGAGAAATGTTGTTAAATGGTGTTTTACGATTTCCTTTACTTGTCTGTAATTTAACTTGGGTATGGCCATGAGCTTGGTTTTAACCTTGCATTATAAATTTCATTTCTTATTATAGCGTAGACAGTGGTTAATTTTTTATGGTTTAAGTTAATGGATTATTTCTTTGTTCTTGACCATGAGCATCAGAATGATTACAACGTATAAAATTGGGGTTTACATTATTGTGTAGAAATGTTTGAATGTGACTTACAACGTGTACATTTTGTTTGGTATTTTAATGCGTGGAAACGTTGACAGGGAAACAAAATCGATCTATGGTTAATTATTTTTTCATTTAAATGTTATTACAGTACACTGTGTGGAATAATGGTAAGCTATTACATCATTGATAAACCGTGGCGAATCAAACCCTACGGGATTCGATGCTAGTAGTGGTTGGAATGTAACCCTTGTTTTTAAAAAGTGAGCTCGCAGGATTCGATCCTGGGTTACGTAGGTTGTAAAGGATGTGTGTGTAGTTTTTATTTTGGCATTAATGCCAATAGGATTTGATCTTGTAACCTCATGGTTTATACGATATATGTTAATGTATTTTCTATTAGGTTATGGTTGATTTATTATGTTGTAATTTCTTGAGAGATACGATTTTGATAATGTATCTTGTGTTATGTTATAAAGTATATAGTGTGGTTATGAAATTATGGGGCACTCATGCCTATAGACCTTAGAGGTCTCGATAGCTTAGCTTGGCATTCGATGTTGTTGTTTATAAAATGGAAATGATTTGTTTATGGTTCTGTTTTATGATAATTTATTTAAAGTGCTAGCCATTTATATTTATATTTATGTTATGATCCTCTGCATAGAGATTAGGCTAATTCTATAGATAATAGTTTGGTTTATTTATAATTAATATAAGCCTATTAGCAATATGAAATCTACCAGCAAAGATAAGATACATGCTCTGTTTTAAATAGTTCTAGGTTTTGGAACTTGAATTTATAGACAGGAAATAAATTGCATAAATGAAATAGAAAACAAAACTCTTCTAAAGACAACTCTAATGGTGCTTATCTCATTATGCATAAAATATATTAGAATAGCCTGGTAAAATAGAAAAAGATAACCCAACCTTTGATAAAAGAAATAGATCTGTTAATAAACATTGAGTTTAACCTGTAAGTACATAAAGTAGAAATGAAGAAAAGATAACCTAGCATATAGAACAGAGTTACTAAATAATCATTCAGAATTCAATCTAATCCAAATGGTAAACTTGTGTAGTTTGCAAGAGAAAAATCAAGAACCTCATACCTACAAGATGAAACTGTTTTAATGGCTGAAAAATCCTGCACACTCAAATACCTAGCATTAACAAATTCATAGACAGATTCGACTTCTATTTAGATAACCGAATAACTTGGGAATTACCACGTTCCACCCAATCATGACCTGGAACCATTCCTAGTTTTAATTCGGATCCCCCCGAGCTGGTTCCACAATGCAAGTAGCTTAAAGATCCTAAGGTAAGGCTTCCCTATTTGGGATATTAGGTTCTGAATCAATTCTCGTTTTTCCTCTTAGGAAAAATGTTCTCCAAGAACTCTCTTGATAATAATCAGGTACAATTATAGAATAATAAAAAGGTCCGCAAGCCTCTCTTTGTTTTGGTTTTTTATAGGTAGACTTTTCAGTCAAATGGGTAGTTAAATCAAGAATCATTTGATTTTTTGAATTAACTCTTTTTATTTAATTTAGGTAATTTTAATATTTAACTTAGGAACTTTTGACTAGTTCCTCTTTTTACTCTTGTAGGTATTTTAATATTTAACTATCATTAGTAATAATAATAACATATGGATCCTTTCTTTATTACTTATAGCTATTAGTATTATTACTATGCTTACTCTTTATACATATCATGTATAAATTATATACTTATATATATATATATATATCATTTGTTAACGTTTTATCCTTAGGTATCATATAGTATGATCCCTAAACATATGACACTTTTCTTTTAGCTTAGTCACTTTCTTTAATAAGGCCTTCAGATAGGGGTTAGGTCAACTAGGTTAGGCAACTCTAAACCTCATTGCATGTTGGATTCCATCGTATAACATGGTAGTTCTTCAGTACTTGATGAGAAACATAAATTCAAAATTTCATTTAATCACTTAAGAATAAGTAAGATGAGATTAAAGTTTTATCGGAGTCATTTTCACTCGACATAATTAATTCTTTTTAGTAACTCCTAACGCTTATCCAGAGCCCATACTCAACGCTAAAAACATGGAGTTACAAACTTAGTGCAATTCCAGAGCTCCATGCTCAACACTAATTCTAGGATGTACTTGTAGGATACACCTAGGGATACAATGGCCAAGGATCCAATGTTCCATAGCTTATGCTCAACATCAACTTGGAAGGTTCTAGGGTTTATGCCCAACACCTTAAATTTTATCTTTTCATGTGCTTCAAAGCTTCATGCTCAACACAAATGTTTCATAACTTATGTGTTCCAAAGCTTCTCACTCAACACAAATATAATTACTCATGTGCTTCAGATCTCTTCGCTCAACACACACATCAAATACCCATGTGCTCCAGAGCTCCTCTCTCAACACAAAACATCTAATCAATTATGTGCTTCAGGTTCCACGTCCAACACATGAAATCATATATATAAACATATGCAATTGGCTTACGCCCAATATATCAAACAAATTATCATGTTCATGTGTAGTGGGGTATTAGGCCCAATATACCAATTTAAAATATCAAAGTTACATCATAAGAAATGGGGTTTATGCCCATAAGTGTTAGGTCAAAATTCAGGATATTACATTCCTCTCGTCTTAGAACGACACCATCCCTGGTGTTCTACGGACTCAGAATGAAATCATGAAACAAGGCGGGGTAATCCTTTCTAATGGTGGCTTCATTGTCCCAAGTAACCTCACTGGCCTCTAAGTGCTTCCATTGCACTTTCAACTGAATTATGGTGCGCTTCCTAAGCTGCACCTCTCTCTTGTCCAGTATATGAAGGGGTTCAAGAGAAAACTCCCCTTCAGGTTCCACCTGTAATAAGGACCAATCAATCACATATTTAGTATCATAAACATATTTCTTTAATAAAGATGTATGGAAAAAATTATAGACTCTTATGTGAGGGGGTAATGCTAGTTCATAAGCCACTGGCCCTCTCTTGGCCAATATCTCAAAGGGTCCACAAAATATAGGTGTTAACTTACCACACCTTCCCAAGCTCAACGAGCTTCTTTTTTTTTTTACTTTCAAGTTAACATGGTCGCCTATTTGATAAAATTTATCTTTTATTTTCTTGTTCGTGTATATTTTCTGGAGGTCTTGTGCTTCTTTGAGGTTCAACTAGACCCTGGTAACCAATTTTTCCAAGTCCTTTAGTAAGTCAGGCCCTAACATGATCCGATCCACTGAGATATCCTACGTAACCAATGTTCTACACTTCTATCTATAGAGTATCTCAAAGGGACTCATCTTGGTGGAAGTCTGGTACCTGTTGTTATATGAAAACTCTTGAAGATGTAGGTAATATTCCCACTTGGTGGGGTTTTTAATGACATACATCCTAAGCATGTCCTCTACAATATGGTTTACCCATTCGGTATTCTCATCTGTCTACAGGTGATAAGCAGTACTAAAGTTCAATTGCGTCTCTAATATAGAGAATAAGGATCTCCAAAAGTTCTCGGTAAGCTTAGTATCTCGATCCGATATGATTGCCTTAGTATCCCGTGCAATATAAATATATCCTTTAAGAAGATGTTGACAATGTGTACTGCCTTGTAGGTCGACTTTACTGAAATGACGTGTGCTTCTTTTGACAATTTCTCAACTACTACAAAGATAGAATCATTTTGCTTCTTACTCTTAGGTAGACCCGTGATAAAATCCATACTAATGACCTCCCACTTCCATTCTGGAATGGGTAACGGCTGTATAAACCCCAAAGGATGTCGGTGCTCAGCTTTGAATAGCTAACATTATTGACATTTGGTGATAAGAAATGCTATGTCGGTCTTTAACTTAGGCCAGAAAAAATGTTTCTTAGCTGCGGATATCATCTTTTGATATCCTGGATGCCCCAAGTAGTGTGTCCGATGAAATTCCATGAGGATACGGGACCTAATGTCCCCTCCTTTCGAAATGTACAATATCTCCTTGGACCATGACAGTCCTATTTCATCTACCTTGTACTCTTTTTGTTGCTGAAACAACCTATCCTCTTGGACCTTCTTGAGGATTTCAACATAGAAAGGGTCAAATCCGTTGGCCGTTCTAATCCTCTCATGTAAATCTGATTTTGTTTGACTTAAAGTCACCACATATATCATATGAGCTCTTCGGCTCAAAGCATCAACAATTTTGTTCTCTTTTCCTTTTATATGCTTTAGCTCAAAATGGTACTCACTGAGGAAAGCTAACCATCTGGCTTGCCTCGCATTCAGATCTGGTTGCTCAAATAAATACTTCAAACTCATATTATCTATTTTCAGAAGGAATTTCTGTCCCATGAGGTAGTGCCTCCACATCTTCAAGGTGTGGATGATAGCCGCTAACTCAAGATCATGGTTGGGGTAGTTATGCTTGTGTTCTTTTAACTTCCGTGATTCATAACAGATCATGTAATCGTTCAACAAGAGGACTCCTACGAGCCCTTCCTTGTTTGCATCTATGCAAACAACTAAATATCCATCGGGGTCCGCAATTTGTAGTATCAGTGCGGTTGTCAAAAGCTATTTAAGCGTTTGAAAAATTTCCTTGCACTTGGTCATCCATAAGAACTTGTTTTCCTTCTTTTGCAAAGTGGTCATGGGACAAGCTATCCTCTAGAATTTATTAATGAACTTCCGGTAATAATTGACTAATCCCAAAAAGGATCTAATGTCGGTGACACTAGAAGGGGTAGGACAATCCTCTATGGATTTAATATTTTTCGGATCCACATCTATCCCCTTCTTGAAGATGATGTGACCCATGTACTGTATCTATGGTTTGTAAAAATCACATTTACTAAATTTGGCGTAGAGATGGTGTTCCAGTAACACCTGCATCATTGTGCAAAGATGTTACTTGTGTTCCTCTTTACTCTTACAGTAAACTAGGATGTCATCTATAAAGACCAAAATAAATTTATTCAGGTATCTACTGAATATATTGTTCATCATACACATAACGTTCATGGGTGCATTGGTCAACCCGAATGGCATTACTACAAACTCGTAGTGGTCGTACCTTGTATGAAATGCAGTTTTGTGAATATCCTCGTCGCGAATCCGTACTTGATGGTACCCGAATTGCAGATTGATCTTCGAAAATTGCTTTCCCCCTCCCACTTGAGCGAACAAGTCATCAATCCTACGGAGTGGGTATCGGTTCTTGATAGTCATTTTGTTAAGCTGACAGTAATCGATACACATCCGCATCGTACCATCCTCCTCCTTTACGAAAAGTATTGGTGCTCCCTAAGGGGACACACTTGGTCAGATATATACTTTTTCAATCAACTCCTATAACTACAGTTTGAGTTCCACTAATTCTGGTGTGCTTGTGCAGTAAGTGGCTTTTGAAGCCGGAACTGATCCTGGTGTCAGTTATATGGATAAATACAAATCTTGCTTCGATGGTAATCCTTAGATTTCCTCAGGAAATACGTCCTTGAAGTCTACAAGAATTGGAAAGCCCTCAATGTGCTATTCTCTTTCAAATTTTATGTTCTGGATGTTCACTGCAAACAGTTTGTAGCCTTCCCTAATGCACTTTTTTTCTTGTAAAGTGGATATCTACCTTATGAAATTTTTCTTAGGTATTCCTTGAATCTTTACTTGATTCCCTTAGCTATCTATACACAATATTGACTTATGTAAGCAATCGAGCATGACATGGTGTTGTTCCAACCATTCCATGCCAATAAATATATCATACGATCCTAAGGGTAGGATGTTCAGGTTTAATCTAGTAGGAAAACCATTCAGGTTTACATCACAGTCTTTAACTATTTCAGAAACTTTTCATTTCCTACCTGTGGCTAATTGCACCAGCTAAGGTTTATCATGTTTAAGTTTGCCTAGTTTACATACATCAACAATTTTAGGCGATACATAGCTCCGACAGGCACCGGGGTCAATTAGTATTGAAATAGAAGTGTTTAAGATCTTACCTTCTATCTCAACCATGGTAGCCTGATGGTCTTCTTGTCGGCCATCCAAGGATGCATAAATCCGCGGTGTTCCAACTATGTCTTCTACTATTCGTTCTTCTTGTAAGTTGTGCAAGACTCCATTGGTATTGTTCTTATAGTATCAAGCATAATGGGGCCCTTGGCATTTCCAGCATTTGATTTACAATGGGGAAACATTGCCTCCCCCATTTGCTACTGGCTTGTTAGCATTTGGAGCTGGTACATATGGCTTTGTACCTATTTTGTTGAATTTTGTGTTGGCTGGAAAACGATTGTTCTGTTTTATGTAAGGTGCTAGGTTGAAAGCTGGTTTACGGTTGTCTGAGAAGGTCCTAGACATGTCTTTGCTTCGGTTGATGTTCTCTTTCCTCAATTGTCCATGCTCATAGCAAAGCCTAGCTTTGTGTAAGGTGGTGTCGAATGTTTTAGGCATGTCAAATTCAATCCTTTCCCAGAATTTGGGAGGAAGACATCCTAAAAAATGTTGTATTTTCACTTTCTTGTCCTTTATGTAAGGTACATAATGTAAAAGATCCAAAAATATGTTAATGAAAGTATCCATAGTCATGGAACCCATCCTTAACTCGTGAAATTCTTTCACCTTTCTGTCGAAGAATATTTCCGACATGTATTTCTCTTGGAAAAACTTGCGGAAATTACTCCATTGGATTTGCTCATACCTAGAAGCCATTCTTCAAAAGTTTCCCCTGTTTTCATATCTTGTTCATAGGTTGGGGATTTATCTTCCTGAACTCTCCCTGGAGATTGTCATCATTTCTCTGTTTCTTTCTGCAAGGAGAAATAGAATCATCACTAGAAGGAATGTGACAATCTCTTTCTAGAGGTTCAGGGGTATGTTCTTATTTTCCTTCTTCTCTTGGGCTGCTGGCCCGTTTATGATAGAATTCTTTATTGAACCCATTGGTTGAATGAGTGGGTTTTCCCTGTGAGATTCCTCCTGTCATGTTTCACAACAAGGCTTCATTAATTACTTGCTGTTCCTTTCTTTCATTCAGATTATCATCTTTGAAACTATGTAAGTCTGCTTGAAGACTTTGTATGGTTTTCAGTATATCAGAATTTAGTTCCACGACCAGTTCTGCTTCCTGGGTGGGGGTATTCAACTTTCCTTTCCAGATGTTGTCTTCTTCAGTGTTCATTGTTTGAACTGTTCATTTAAAATCCTGCAATTGCAAATTTTTAATAACAGGAATTTTTTTGTTAGTTAACAAAATTTAAAAACATACTTTATTTTCTGCAACGAATGTCTGGTATGCCCATTTGGTCTCTTAGTGTTGAAACTGGGGTCTGATACCACTTGTAATGTCCCCAATTTATTTATTTATTAGGCTAGTTAATTACTACCTGAACAACACATTAACTTATCTTTATGCGGAATGTGTCGAACTTTGTTCAAGGAACTGAATTGTCGTAAGTTGTTCTTACCTTCTTCTAGATGTTTTCCCCGACGTGGTTATTTATGTAATTCTATAATGGTTTAATGTTACTTAAATATGAGTTAGTTGGTTATTCTATTCATTGATTGCTTCTTATCATGTATTTACGTGTGTGTATGTTGGGTTTAAAGCTTACTTAATAGTTATAAGTTTTGTTTACTGGTTTTGTTGAGTAAGGATTGCCCCAATAGCATAGTTAGAGGCATCTGTCTCGATCTCAAATGGTTGTTGCAAGTCTGGTAATGTGAGCACTGGGGCACAACATAGGCGATGTTTCAATTCTGCAAATGCCTTTTGTTGAGTTTTTGACCAAAAGAATTTTGCTTTCACTCCTCCCTTGGTGAATTGACTCAAGGGCCAAGTGATATGAGAGAATCCCAACATGAACCTGCGGCAGAAATTAGCAAGGCCCAGAAAGCTGTGAAGCTCTGTTAGAGTAGTTGGGGCTAGCCAATCCCGAATGAATTGGATCTTTGTTGGATCCACATGTACCCCATAGTAATCAATAATGTATCCCAGATTCTGAACCTGGGTCATGCCAAAAGTGCACTTGTCCAAATTGGCACACTTGTGTTGCCACAATGTTTGGAGGACCTGTTGGATGTGGTGGAGGTGCTCGTCCCAAGTCTGGATGAAGATCAAGATGTCATCCAAGTACACTACTACAAATGAGTTGGTGTGTGGCTGCAAGATGTCGTCCATCAGTCTCATGAAGGTTGCAAGAGCATTCATCAGCCCGAAAGGCATGACCAACCATTCGAAAAGGCCCTCCTTGGCTTTGAAGGAAGTCTTCCACACATCGGTCGGTTCAATCGGTACCTGGTGATACCCTGACTTGAAGTTGATCTTGCTAAAATATTTCACCCCTTTAAGCTGGTCTAGGAGGCCATCAATCCGTGGGATCGGGTACCTATTCTAGACAGTTATCTTGTTCAGCATCCGATAGTCAATACAGAGTCTCCAAGCCCCATCCTTCTTCTGTATCAACACGATCGGGATCCCACAGGGCGATGAACTTGGATGGATGTGACCCTTCCACAATAGATCCTGAATTTGCCTCTTGATTTCATCATTCTCTAGAACAAAACGATGATATATCAGTCCATTGGGCAGCGACGCACCTGGGGTTAGATCAATGAGGTGCTTGACCTGACAGTGGAGAGGCACCCTGGTGGGTGAGGTGAATATGTCCCGATACTCCTCCACGACCTTGTCCATTTGTTGTTGTCGTGCGGCGGGGCCCTGTCTAGAGGTTGTGACAATGATCTTCTTCTTTCCCTGAGGGTGGATCATCAAGAAAACAAACTTCTCGATTTTGGAAATGAGCTTACTGCATTGTTTTGCAGTAACCAAAGAGATAGCGATAGGGGGTGGTACCTCTGGTATTTTGTACAAATTATTTCCCAACGTAATAATAATAGGATGAGGCCGGGACTCATACACAGCATGTCGCTTCCATAAGTATGGTTGACCTAATAATAGATCACAAACATCAAAAGGAGCAATATCACATAATACCTCACCAGTGACGAGCTTGATGCTGTAGGGAAGTCGGCACTGCTGGCTGACGCAAAGATCTCGTCCTTGGTGAATCCACCCGATGGTGTACGGCTGCGGGTGTGCTGTGGTCGGTAAACCCAACCTCTTCATGACCTATGCTGAAATCAGGTTCTTTTGGCTCCCACTTTCGACAATGAATTGTAGCAGGGAACCCTTTACCCACATCTGGGAGTGGAAAAGACGCTCCTCCTCCTTTGAATCTTCTAGTTCTTCCTTTTGGATCTTCGTGGTGGCAACGGTGGCATTGAGCTCTGCTTCGATAATCTTCTTCCCTTTATCATTCCCCTTCTCAGGTTCTGATTCAGTGTTAGAGTATGCATCTGATTCAGATGCCTTTATCTCGGCCACTAGTGACTGCTTAGCCCGACACTCACTTGTGTTGTGAGTGGGGATCTTATGGAACTCGCACCACTTTCTCGCTTCCTTCTTCGGATTTGCAGTGTTGCTCTTTGCTTGCGGCTTTGGAAAGTTTTCTTGAGTCACCATGCCTTGGCTGTGTCCTTGGTTTTGTGGTTTGGGGGAACCTTTCCCTTGCTTCTGATTCGTAGATCCAAAGTCTCGCTTTTTCTGTTTGAATTTTTGCTCAATTTTGGTAGCGTACCAATATGCCGTACCAAGCGAGGAGATGTCAAGGAACTCCATTTCCTCCTAAATGTATATGTGCAGACAACTGCGGTAATTCAGCACCAAATTTTTCTCTGAGTCTTTGATACCCAACTTGGTGCGCAGGGTATGGAACAGATTCGTCAGCTCATGCACATCTTGATCTCTTTGCTGCCGCAGTGTAGTCCATTGGATGTACTTGTCCTCATAGCTCCCCACCAGATAATATTGTCCCTTTATGGCATCTTAGAAAGAATTCCAAGTGGGTACGGCCAAGAACAGAGAGGGTTCCTCCTCACCCTTTCTCTCACAGTAGGTTTCCCACCAGTCCTTGACATGGGGGGCGGCTTTGAGTAGAGAAAAAATAATATTTTCCTGGTCAGAAAAGTCATGAACCGAGAAATATCCTTCTAATAGATTCAACCATTTATCTACGACATCTGAATCTATTCAATCATCAAATATGGGAATGTCAAAGTTTACTTGTACCTTAAAAGGGGTTGCACCTCCAGAGTGGCTGCTAGATGCAGATGCGCCACCAATGGGAAGTCGTTGAAGGATCTGGGCGAAGTTATCCATCATCGCATTCCTTTGTTTTTCAAGGGCCTCCTTGAGCAACATTTTGATAGGATCTTCTGCGCCCTCATCTTTCTTTTCGTCCCCCATGGGTGGCCGTCGGGATTTGCGAGGCTGATCTTGGAAAGGTTCAACCAGATCGAGCTCTAACTCTGTATACCCCGCCCTCGTTGGGGACATGCAAAGAAGGATAGAGAAAGAGCATATTGCTCTGATACCACTAATCCAGATTTATGCAGGAACGCAACAGAATATACAAATAACCATAGAAACAAATATGCAGTGGAAATAACACTTCATTTCATTAGTCAATAACCGAAGCTTGTTTACATACAAAATGGAAATAAACTAGCTAGAGTGCTGGTAGCTTATCTCTGAGAAGATATGTGGTGGCTACATGCCTCTGAACTCTGTGTTACAATGAGGCTCGAAGGCCTATATATTATTGAGAAACAATGGAAACCCTACACATCCAAAAACATAACCCTAGGAGGTGAAAACGCCTTAATGTGGGCCCCGTTGGGTAACTTGGTACATCAATTTACCGGGGTCGTAACTTTAGCATACTACCTCTGTTTGACGCGCATGATATATCCTTAGAAAGATCTGTTTAAGGACTACATCCATAAATGACAAATATTGAGTTTGGAATGGACTCATATTTGCCCAACCATTCGATGCCAAAAAAACATCGTTTAGGGCCTCAAAACGGCTCCGGAAGTTTAGGACCCAAAAACTGCCAAAAAATAGTAAATTGTGCTACAATTAAGGAAACTGGAAAACTGAAAGTGGGGGTCCAAGAGGAATAGGTGGGTGGCCACCAATATCCTCCTGGATCAGGAAAAATTATAGAACCAACCATACATATCATTCTAACAAGCCTATTGATTGACAGGGGTAAGTGTGATGTATGTTAATGCAACAAAATGTTTTGAGATAGATTGTTTTAGTTATGTGTAATCGGGATCTTGCTCCAACCTTGTCTAGTGAAGCATGGTGGTTGTTACCATAAGTGCTATGGGTTGCGGTGTATTTATGGATCAGTGCATGGAGTACAATACATCTATGTATGATTGATTATGATGAAATATGGTGTGTTTTATATACATACACATATATATAAATATGTGATATTCCATGAGAATGAGATGACAAGGGTATTATGCTAGTAGGCATAACTAGCTATTACATTGATAATGATATAATCTTTGTAACATTAATCATTTAGGTTCTTGATTCATAGATATTGGGATTATGTTATTTGATAGCACTCAACTATTACTAATTGAGTTATACAAGGAAGACACAATGAATCTATAAACAAGACATGTTCAAGGGTAATCAAAACCTAATATTGAGTTAATCTTATGACATTACACTTGATCTATTTAACGCTATTATCATGATGTACATGAGTTGGAAACCTTGATTACGATTGATTTGAATTTCACCAATGTATTATGGTTGTGTGCAAACTTTGGGCCAGGTTTATCACAAGAGGGGGAGTATAGTGTCCCATCTTGGATGGAATAGTTTTTTGACACCTAGAGAGAGTGATTTTGATGGATTGATGTAGGGATCATCTTAATTTCACAATTGTATACAAGCATATATGTTGTGGAACTAGTTTGGGTCACATAGATACACACACACACACATGGTTGTATCTATGGTTATGTGTATCAGATTGATTTTGATTAAGTATTTGTTATATGAATGATTTTTTTTCAACATCTAGTTAATGAGATGGATTAGGATATATGATTGTGACATGGATGATCATTATATGTGGAACAAATTGTGATTATGATTTTGTCGATGATACATGTTTTATATGATTAGATATGTTTAACCTTGTAATGAGTAGGATGGAAGGGTACGCAGTTACTTATTGACAAGGATGCTCGTATCATAAATGACAATAGAGGTCATGGACACATTTGGGTAAAATGTGCTTAAATTAAATTCATTTTGAATTTCATTTGATGCTCTTAATCAATGAGGTTGTGATGTGTGTGGGTATTAGGAACAAGACCTTTCCAAAAGACGATCATATGGGTATGAGCTCACAATTGGTATCTTGAGTGAAATGTGGAATTTCGAGGCATAATAGATGAGAAATATTGGAGGTTACAATGTGAATTGATGAATCCATGGAAGATCAATATTGGAGTCTTGGATCTATGAGATAGATTAGGGTGTAGAGTCCTTAATTTACTAGGACGTGGGGTCATGGGTACATGCATATGGCACAAAGTCCTAATAAGTCTGGGAGGAATACAATAGGGGTGTCAAATACCTATTCTCCAACAGAAAAACACCACTTAGGATAATCAATCAAGCGGGTAAGGAAACCTAGGATAATCCTTGCATTAATTTAACTCCAATGTTACCCACTTTTGAGAATATTTTTAACTTTAATATTATTTTAGTCAAAATATAAATAGAGAAATACCCCATGGGTTTTGGGGGGGAGACCTGGAGAGTACCGACATGATGCCAAAATGGATCTGGAATTTCTAAAGTCATCTAGGATATCTTGTTTGGGTGAGTGATATCTAAGTGGTGTTGGAAGGAAGAGAGGATTCTTCCTTAATTTGTATGTGTCACTTCTTTGATGCATTTACATATTGTATGCGAGCTCATACAACTTAAGGGTTCTAAGGTTTAATGCTCCCCGGAGCTATCAAATGGTCTTAGGGACATATCATTAACTCTCTAAGGATAATTATATAATCTTAGCATGACAAATTAGTCAAACAAATATTAATTTCATTTTTCGTGATTTAATTTCAACTAAATCCCTTTAATTACCAATGGTTAAAAAAATAAATCCAGTAACTTTTCAAACACATGTTCGAAGGGATGAAAAAGTTTATTAACAGCATTTAACATCATCAAACCTTCAATCCAATCCATATAAAATATTATAACCATTTTTAAAGGCTAATTATTCTTATTCACGGTTAATTAAGGTGTTTATTATGACACTTAGTGCCCAAATGACAACACTTATCATAATCCAATTGTTTAACAAATAAACATAGATTATCAATTCCAATGGATTAATAAAATATAATTACATGTAAATAAGGAATAATTACCAAAATTACAATAATTAATCATGGTAATTACGAAAGAGAGTCCACGAGACTAGTTAACTAGTTTTCCAATATAAGCAGCTAGTCTTGCACAAAATTAACTTGTAACCATGACATTAAACCCAAAATAAATCTACAAACATTAAAAACATATTCAATTGTGAACCTACAACCAATTAAAGTTTTATTTTTAGATCATTTTAATTGCACATAAGGTGATCCTTTCCATTAATTCCAATGAAACTAGTTAACATTCACCGCAAGGAATTGAGTTTAAATAACTGAACCAAAATCAAATGCATCCATTAGTAAATGATTAAAATTAATAATTAACCACCTACAACACAATAACATGTAATAAATAGAGCATATGGCTGTAGCATTCCATTTTTACGAAAATAGAGAATTCAATCCAGAACTAGTTATCAATTTTCACGGCTATGTACCTAGTTTCCAATTTAACTTACCAAATTTCAGATAAAGAGAAATGTATGAATATTGTAGCTCAAGTGAAACATATAAGGGGTCACCTATAGTCATATGGATGTACCTTTGCTCCCATATACATTCCATTAAATAACTCACATAAATAGTTACTTCTACTCATCTAAAATGACTAGTAATTCTAGGAATCATTGGAATAATTAAATCCACACCTCATAGAATCATTCAAATTGTTAACACTAAAAAGTGTCCACATATCTCTTTATGGTCCAAACCATAATTATACATCATATTCCCACCATTATTCCTTCCATTTTGACTTTCACAATTAAATTCGACGAAAATTGGTCCAAAACAGTATTACTCCTTCCCCCATAAATACAGGGAAGTTGAGATTTTTTTGCAACATAACCCCACTATCTCCAAAAAGGAACAAAAAACCCTAAAATGAAAATGGGTCAAAAATCATGGACAAATAACATGCACAATAAAATACCATGGGAAACAAAGTCTTGGATCACTGTATAAATACATTGTGAAGGTCTCCCCACAAACATTTTTTCACTTATTCCATAAACGTTTTTCATTCATTACATTCCTGAACTTTTTATCCACCATAAAATTTTGCCACACTATCCCATGTTGCACGTCAATTTCTCTCTGTGTAACCCTTGAACCCTTTCCTGGTGACAATCCCTTGTTGGAGATAAACTGAGACCAGGATCGTGGGATCATCGAGACCATTTACTCAAACGACTGCAGTGGCCCAGCTTAAAATATTTTTTGTTATTTTATTGCATTAGTTAGATAACAAATAAATTTATTGTTATTTCTTGTTGTAATTCGAGGTTGAGAAATCCCTTGCACCATGAACTTTGCCCTTAGATCTAGTTGATTTAGGGTAGGTGCTTTTGCACGTAGTAGGGGAGAAATTCCCACTACACAAATGTCATTCCAACTCTAAATAAGATGTTTTATCATTCATAATAGAGGTATATCTCATTCAAATATTTTTTCAAACACTTCATATGCAAAGTCACAAATATACTCAAAACAATTCCATTGAAGGAGCTATAAATTTGAAATTGATTTAGAATTCCATAAGAAATTTCCCAAACACTATCAATAAGATTTCCATCAAATTATCACGCACATTTCAAGTGTATTTATTATAAATAATGATAAAAATAACACTTATACATTTTTACAAATACTTCATGTGCCAAATCTCCAAACTATGCAAAACAATCCAATCAAAGAACTAGTTTTCGAATAAAAAGTAGAAGCATAAAAAAAAAGTGTATTAAACCATTCCAAGACTACTATACCATAAAAATACACATTATATAATGAACAGTGGAATAATTTTTGTATCAAAGGTTCCAAATAATCATTTCCTCAAACAATTTGTGCACAAAATCCCAAAAACTAGTTTCCAATTCCTTCACAAAATTTACTTGCATAAATAGATTGAATTCCATGAGAAGTTTATTCCACAAATAGCTCATACATTTCATAAAAAATTTCATTTGAATCCATAAATAAATCATATCAGATCCAAATAAATTAAATAAACATTAGATAAAGCACTTCTCTTTTCCAAATACGCAACTGCAATCGACCGTGCCACACTCCACCTAGACGTAGACACAATGCAAGCCAAAACTCACTTTGCAATGGTCACCCCCAATCCAACGCCATGATGCCACAAGAAAAGGCACACTCAACCACAAATTATCTCAATAAATTGGTCCAACCACGACCTAATGGAAATTATGACTGTTACTTCCAATCTAGGGAAATTCCAGTGGTTGGAGGGCAAGAGTTCAACCACAACCCAATGGCAAGTAGCACTTCCACTCCAATGAATTTCCAGTGGCTCCAAGACAAATACTAGTGGATCCAGAGTAACTCATATTAGGCACTCACTCAACAAGAATATTATACAAAGAGAAGCAAAATCAAATCACAAGTGCCAAACACAAGCACAAGAGAAAAAGCATGAACCAACACACAAGTGTGTGTGTGTGTGTGTTTGTATTTATTTCCAACACAATCAAATAGAATTCCTTCATGAGAAACTCGAATTGGGAGAGAGAGGGACACAAGAAATATGAGAGTTACATTCCAAAAATAACAAATAAGAGTTACACATCAAGTGGATACACCATGAGGTGCACTAATCCAACTCTTGAGGGCACACTAGGTGGGAGAGGGACTCCAATCCTCAAATAAAAATTAATCTCAATGTAAATAAAACCTAGTAACATAACACATGAGTATACATAACCAAGAGGGTCCATCAAGCACATAAGAAGCGTGTACGACATCAACATAGGCCCAACACACATAGGTAAACACCTTTTCACAACCCTTTTCTCGTAACATCATGGTTCCTCATACTCTCTTTCGTGGCATCGGTCGTTCGATTGTTTTTTATTTTATTAATTATTTTATAAGTTCAACATAATAAAAATAATAATAGTGTGCAAACCATAGTCCATACACCTTGTGCCGCTATGTCCAACATAAAAACAATAATAATATGTCTAGGGGCTACAACATAGGGTATTACATAAGGGGAGAATTTCTCCTTGGATAAGATACGATGGTAAATTAGGTGATCTTTTGAGTTGGAAAGTGGAGTTGCTAGAGCGAGAAATTTAGCTTGGAATAAATCATCATTGTTCAGGTAAAATTTCAAGTTTTCTATATTTAAATTTTGTAAATTGAGTTTTTTATCCAACTGGAATTATTTGTAATTTTCTCAAAGAAATTATTCAGATTTTATTATTGGGATATTATTGAGCGTTTATTATAATATAGTTCAGCTAATCTTACAGGTACCAATAGAGTGTAGGGTATTCTTGGAAAAAACTAACGTGTGTAGTGTGGAAGAAATTTTCATGTAGGGTTTCTCTCATTCTATGTTGCATTCTACACATTTTAAATAGAAACAACTATATATTTAAAAGGAATGTGAAAGAAGGGTAAACCAATATGTTAGTTAATTTATGCTTATTATAGAATTCATAAATTTATGTTCATAGAATGCATTTATATTATTGGTGTTATTTGTGAATTTTGGATAGAATTCCATTAGGTTTTAGGATGCTATTCTTCCTTGTATGCTTGTAGGTGCTACCCTCCCCTATGATTGATCAATTATGCAATAGACATTGTAGTTTTCAGTCTAGATGTGTTTTAGTAATTCATGTTTTTTAATGATTCTATTACGATTTGGAAAAACATTAGGGGATGTCCATGCCATTTGATCTTGGAACCCCCATTTTCATTTCAAGTAAAAGGTTTTATGAACCAAATTCTGAAATATGGACAATTTCATAGAACACACCTCAGCCTATAGGAAGGGTTTTGTGGCCCAAGTTTTTTAATTGACACTTAATGCATGATTCATGGTCTCCCTATAATAAAAGGTAGTAGTTGAATACATTTATGTGTGTAAATTGTTTACTATGGGTTGGTTCAAATCACCCAAACCGAAAATAGAATTCACGATGAAAAACTATTTGACGAAATGGCTTAACTGTTGTAGCTTCACGTTTGCAAATTGTTTGACGAAATGAATCAATAGTTGTAGCTTCATGTTTGCCAAAATGCCTCAATGGATGTAGCTCCATGACAACAATTTTTTTTTCAAAATGCCCCAATGGTTGTAGCTTTCCATGTTTACAAAGTGTTTGTATAAATGCCTAAATGAATTCAATGAGATTATAATCAAAGTGTTTGTTGAAAAATGTCATCGTGATTAGTTTGGTAATTATAGTTATGTATCATGTGTAACTTGCATATGAAATCTGAATTGTGGAATCTCCCTTTCCTATAGAAGTTTTATTTTCTTTTCAAGCATTCAATGCATTAGCATGTTACTTCATGAACTAGCTTACAACCAAATTTGTTGTTATTGACTAGAAATTATGGTTTGAAAGATTGGCATATGATTTTAACTAGTTGGAAGATCTTTCTTTTAATTATTCTTAAAAAACAAGTATTGTGGTTGTAGTTTTTGGGTTCTTGATGCAAGTATTATTATGTTTGTAGCTTGGCTTGGCAGATTGTATTTCCATGGGTTAGTTGATAGATTTTAGTGCTCATTTAATTGATATCAAATGAGAGAATACAACTCAATATTAAAAGTCGTGTCTTGTATGTGCAATGCTTTTTTAAGTCAACAAGTTTGATTGAGTGGCGATTGATTCTCATACCCATAAATGCAATTTCTATAAACCAATGAACATGTAATACAAGCATAAGTAATTAAT
Source organism: Pseudotsuga menziesii (assembly GCA_001517045.1). Taxonomy (NCBI): domain Eukaryota; kingdom Viridiplantae; phylum Streptophyta; class Pinopsida; order Pinales; family Pinaceae; genus Pseudotsuga; species Pseudotsuga menziesii. Next base: position 48,100 of record LPNX010170531.1, read on the forward strand.
GTTCTTGTGGCATATGTTGGAGTTTATGTTAAGAGTCAACAAGTTGATTTTACTGAGCATAAGAACAAGAGGGGATTATTTTTTTCTTTTTTCACTGGAGAGATCAACCCCTGATTGGTCAAGGGGCCATGGTTGATGGGATCCTATTAATACATAGTTTGAATTAAATAGATGGTTATTTGAAGTGATTGAATTGACTATTAAAGGCATTAAGTTTATGTGCCATGTATTTGACTAAATTGTTGATGTATTTGTAACTTCAGAATGTATTCATCTATGTATCTTATGTCTTGTAACTTGATGTTTATTCCGGGATGTATCTATTATGTAATTGAGTCATGTTTTCATGCCCCGATGTTCCGATTGGGAGGTTCAATAATGTAAACAAGTCATGTCAAGTCATTGTGGGTAAGCCTCCGATTGTCTAAGGGTTAAAGTCCCCGCAGTTCCAGGGCACTAGGGTTATTAGACTCTCCTAGTAGAGGTCAGCCCTAGTAGGGTTTTAGTCATGCCGGGATTAGTATAAATAGAGAACTGGAGTCTCTATTTAACACACAACTCATACACACTCAAGTGTAGCACATAGTTGGGGAAGAAGAAGACACTGGGGCTAGATAAGAAGAAGGTTACTGCTGTCGGGAGATCACTTACTGTATTGGGATTTTCTATTTTGGTGTTGATTCTATCTCTAAAGAAGTTGCGGGGTTTTCTCCATTTATGGTTTCCCCGAGGAAAAAAACTGTGTTCATTGTCTCTTGTGTTTGATTGTTGTGCTTGTTATTCTCTCAGTTAAAGATCCTAATAATGCTAGCTTAATGTGGAAAAACTAACATGGTATCAGAGCTAACCTGAGAAGAAGACACTGTGCAGCTGCGGGAACTAGGGCTTCCTAGTTTGTGGATATTCCTCCATAGATTTTCAGCAAAATTAAGGTGGAATAACTCTCCTCCTTAGGGAGCATCTTTCTGTCGAAGCAGAATCCAATTCTAAGGTTTTCCAGTTTTGGACCCGACACTACTGCCGGAAATTAGGGCTTTTCATAGAAGAGGAATTTTTCAGTGAGCCTAGGCCTGGATTGATTTCCTCCCCAAAATCGAAGTTAGGGATAAATTTCAAGGCATTTGGGTGGACAGAACTCCGGAAAAGAAAAACCCTAATTTGCTTCTGATCCAGCACTGCAGGATTTCAGCTCCAAATCCAGATCCGACATCTTGACCTGGTAAGATCTAAATCTTTTGTATTTCCATTTAAGGTTCTCAGTTAATATTTCTCATCATACCAAGCTTGATGAAAATCTTGAGGGAGCTGATAACTTCCGAGCCTGGAAGTATAGGATCTCCCTGGTCCTGGAAGAAAATGAGTTGGACTCCTACATCCATGAGGAGCTTCCAGTTCCAGAGGGAGATGAGGCTAAGGCCTTGCATAAGAAGAAGTTGGTTATGGCAAAGCGGATCATTGCTGATTCTATCAAGGATCACCTTATCCCACAGGTGTCCTCCCTTAAAACATATAAAGCTATGTTTGATGCCCTAACCAAATTGTTTGAAGGGAAGAACATAAACCGAAAGATGACTCTAAGGAATCAACTGAATAATGTGAAGATTCAGAATGCAGAGACCATCCAGTATTACTTCACAAGGGTTTGTCAGATCAAGGAACAATTATAAGTAGTAGATGAAGAAGTGGAGAATGCAAAAATTGTGATGACCACCTTGAATGGTCTCCCTAGGACATGGGACTCTTTCATTCAAGGGATCTGTGCTAGAAAGAAGTTAGTCAAGTTCAAAAGACTATGGGAAGAATTTTCTCAAGAAGAAGCTAGGATAGCAGCTCGAGAAGAGAAGATGGGAAGTGAAGATCAAGCTCTCATAGCACAATCCAAGAAACCCAGATCTAGCCATCACAGAAGTAAGTACTCTCATCACAGGAATAAGTCTAGAAAGCCTAGAGATAGGTCTAAGTTCATTTGCTATACATGTGATGAAAAATGAAACTTTGCTAGAGATTGTCCTAAGAACAAAAGTAGCTCTCACAAGAAGAAGGGAAGCAAGAGAAGACATCATGCTCATGCTGCACAGGATGATGAACCTTCATCAAAGAGAACCATATATGAAAGTGAAGATTCTTCAAGCGAGGATGAATATGTTTTGATCTCCGCTCTCACAAGAAACATTACTCATGGAAGTGATAATTGGATTATTGATAGTGGGGCCTCCAAACATATGACTGGAGTCAAGGAATCCTTTGTGAAACTTTCAGAACATGAATCACCTCACAAGGTGAAGCTAGGAGATGACTACCAATATCCAATAAACAGTAGTGGGGAATCTTCCTATAAGCTAGACTCTGGAAATTCTATAACAATGAAGGAAGTATTATTTGTGCTAGGACTCAAGAAGAACCTTCTCTCCATATCAGCATTGGATGCAAAAGGAATGAGGGTTGCATTCATAGATGGTCAAGTCATCATGTGGCCAAGAGGAAAGACTATCGATGATGCGGTGGTGATTGGAGAACAAGAAGGAGGTTTTTACAAATTGAAGGGCCATCCAGAACAAGCCTTGGTCCATGACACAGTAGAGCCAAGTGAAATTTGGCATAGAGGGCTTGCACATGTGCATTGCAGAGCACTACCTCTTGCAAGCAAAGATGTTGAAGATATTCCAGAAATACAAGCAAAACATGACGAGGTCTGCAAAGGATGTGCGAAAGGGAAGAACACAAAGAAGACATTTCCAAGTAGCGAAATCAAAGCAAAAGGAATCTTGGAAATCATCCACTCTGATGTATGCAGTCCTATGTCATCAAGATCACTAACCGAGTATGCATATTATGTTTCTTTTATTGATGATTTTTCTAGGAAGACATGGGTTTACTTCATGAAGAACAAAGACGAAGTATTCAACAAGTTCAAGGAATTCAAAGCCTTGATCGAGAATCACACTAAAAAGAAGATCAAGACCTTTCGATTAGATAATGGCGGAGAATTCACTTCGAATGAATTCAAAGAGCTATGTAAAGAATCAGGGATTAAGAGGGAGTTGTCCAATCCTTATAATCCACAATAGAATGGGATTGCAGAACAAAAGAATAGAACTATCATGGAAGCTGCAAGAGCTATGCTTCATGATCAAGATCTTCCTATGCATATTTGGGCTGAAGCTGCCAGAACAACGGTGTATGTACAGAACCATACTCCACATAGAGTACTCGAGAACAAGACTCCTGAAGAATTCTTCTCCAGCAAGAAACCAAAAGTCAGCCATCTCAGAATATTCTGCTGTCTTGTGTACATACACATTCCAAAAGAGAAGAGAACAAAATTAGATCCTTCAGGAAAGAAGGGTATATTTGTGGGATACTTTGGAAGCTCGAAGGCTTACAGAATCGATTTCCCAGGATACAAGAAAATTGACATCAGCAGGGATGTGACATTTGATGAAGAAACAACATACAACAAATCCAGAAAGAGACCTGCTGAAGAACCTGAATAAGCAGAAGCACGTAGAATTCATGATACAACCATGAATGAAGAAACTCAAGAAGAAGAACGAGAATATGAAGAACCACAAAGACCTGTAGATCCACCTCTGGAGAAGAATCCTCATAAGAGGAAACCTACTTGGGTACGTGAAATTATCCAAGGTGCGGAAAGGTATGGGGCTCCAGAAGAGAATCACAGATAAAGTAAGAGGAGCAGATCCTGCTCCGGGTATGTAGCTTTACTATGTGATTTCATTGATAAAGAACCTTCCAGTTATGAAGAAGTGGCAGAACTGAAAGAATGGAAACATGCTATGATCGAAGAGTACCAATCGATCATGAAGAATGATGTTTGAGATGTTGTCCCAAGACCATAAGGGAAGTTAGTTGTAACTTCCAAATGGATCTACAAGATCAAGCATGCTGCAAACGGTAGCATTGAAAAATATAAGGCAAGATTTATGGCTCGGGGGTTCTCTCAGAAAGAAGGAATAGACTATGAAGAAACCTTTGCACCTGTAGCCAGATACACTTCCATCAGACCAGTACTTGCTCTGGCTGCAGTAATGAAACGGAAGNGGGTTTCTCTCAGAAAGAAGGAATAGACTATGAAGAAACCTTTGCACCTGTAGCCAGATACACTTCCATCAGACCAGTACTTGCTCTGGCTGCAGTAATGAAACGGAAGATACACCAGATGGATGCCAAGACTGCCTTCTTGAATGGTGTAGTGGAAGAGGAAGTGTATGTAGAACAACCACTCGGTTTTAAGACACATGATAGAGAGTCTCATGTATGCAGATTCAAGAAAGCCCTGTATGGTTTAAAACAGGCACCCAGGACTTGGTACGACAGAATTGATAGCTTTCTATCCAGTTTGGGCTTTACCAAAATTAAAGTAGATTCCAACCTTTACCACAAGGTTGAATATGGCAACCCAGTGATGATTCTACTGTATGTAGATGATCTATTTGTGACAGGTATGGATGGGTTGATTGCTGATATGAAGAGAAAGCTTGCTGCCAAGTTCGAAATGAAGGACTTGGGTATGATGCATTATTTTCTAGGTATGGAGGTGTGGCATAGTGGAGATGGAATCTTCCTTGGACAAGGGAAGTATGCAATAGAGATCCTAAAGAGGTTTGGGATGATGGACTGCAAGGCTATGGCCACACCTATGGCGTCGAACCTGAAGCTATTGAGTGATGCTTCATCAGAGATGGTTGATGCTACAATGTATCATCAGATGATTGGGTCCTTGATGTACTTGATGAACACGAGACTAGACATTTGCTTTGCTGTGAACACCTTGAGCCAGTTCTTGATAGATCCGAGAAATTTTAACTTGATTGCTGCAAAGCATATTCTGAGGTACCCGAGGGGTACAGTTGATTATGGGCTCAAGTACGATGTGAATCAGAAAATTAACTTGGAGGGTTATGTTGATTCATATTTGGTAGGAAGTGCCATCGATAGGAAGAGTACTTCATGATGTTGCTTCAGTATTGGATCATGTGTGATCTCTTGGTTTAGCAAGAAGCAATCCTGTGTGGCACTGAGTATAGCTGAAGTAGAGTATGTCACAGCTTGTTCAGCTAGTTGTGAGGCAGTATGGCTGAGGAAGCTACTGTCTGATTTATTTGATCTCCAGTTGGATGCTACTTGTATACATTGTGACAACTAGAGTTGCGTGAAGTTGTCAGAGAATCCAGTGTTCCATGACAAGTCAAAGCATATCGAGATCAAGTATCACTATATCAGGGATATGGTGCAGAGGGGAGCATTGAAGCTCCAGTATGTTGCGACGGAGGAACAGATAGCTGATGTATTGACGAAGCAATTGGCTAGGCTAAATTTCGAGTACTTCAGGGAGAAGCTTGGCGTTCTCCAGATCGAGGTTTCCTCCAAGGGAAAGTGATGAGACCCATAGCCATTCTGACATGGTGAGAGGATTGGTTCCTTCCATGGTCAGATGTAAGGGAAACTACCATTCTGGGAATGGAGGCACCTGGTCAGTTACCAGGTAGCTCAGTCTGGAACTGGGGGCCATTCTGATGTGATGATAGGATTAGTTCATACATGATCAGATCTGAGTGCACGCCCTTTCGATGTGATGTGTTTACACATGGTCGAATGTAAGTGCAGAGCCTTTCTAACAAGATGAGGTTGGATATAAGTGCTAATCCATTCTAGCACGATGTGTTTACACATGGTCAGATGTGAGTGCTGTTCCTTTCTGACAAGATCAGGTCAGATGTAAGTGCAGTGCCTTTCTGACAATATGGGGTTGGATGTAAGTGCAGAGCCTTTTTGATGCGATGTGCTTGCACATGATCGGATATAAGTGCTGAGCCTTTCTGACAAGATGCAGTCAGATGTGAGTGTTGGGCATGCCTTTCTGACAAGATGTGGTCAGATGTAAGATCTGGGCGGGCCATTCTGACTTAAGTGTCAGATATAAGCACTGATGAAGACCTACATGAAGGGTAGGCCTACAGGATTGACTTTGTAGAACTTCCTGTGATGAGAATAATCGAGATAGCACCATTATGAGATATCAGATGATGATCCAGACGTGATGATGATCTAGATCAAGTGATCCAGATGAGATGATCCAGACTTGATGACGATCCAGATCAAGTGACGATCCAGTTGTGATGATGATCCAGACTCGATGATGATCTAGATGTGATGATGATCCAGACTTGATGATGATCCAGATCGAGTGATGATCTAGAAATGATGAGCCAATAGTCATTATGATGCAGATCTCGTGATGAATAAGACTTGAAGACAAAGAAGACTTGAAGACTAAAGAAGACTTGAAGATGACGAGATGATCCAGTTGATGCAGAGAAGAAGACCAATGCTGAAAATTGTGTCGAAAGAATACCTTCCTAGTTAAGAGGGATTGTTGATGTATTTGTAACTTCGGAATGTATTCATCTATGTATCTTATTTCTTGTAACCTGATGTCTATTCCGGGATGTATCTATTATGTAATTGAGTCACGTTGTCATGCCTCGATGTTCCGATCGAGAGGATCAATAATGTAAACAAGTCATGTCAAGTCATTGTGGGTAACCCTCCGATTGTCTAAGGGTTAAATCCCCACAATTTCAGGGAACTAGGGTTATTAGACTCTCCTAGTAGAGGTCGGACCTAGTAGGGTTTTAGTCATGCTGGGATTAGTATAAATAAAGAACTGGAGTCTCTATTTAACACACAACTCATACACACTCAAGTGTAGCGCATAGTTGAGGAAGGAAAAGAGAATGGGGCTAGATAAGAAGAAGGTTACTGCTGTCGGGAGATCACTTACTGTATTGGGCTTTTCTATTTTGGTGCTGATTCTATCTCTGAGGAAGTTGCGGGGTTTTCTCCATTTATGGTTTCCCCAAGGAAAAACACTGTGTTCATTGTCTCTTGTGTTTGATTGTTGTGCTTTTTATTCTCTCAGTTAAAGATCCTAATAATGCTAGCTTAATGTGGAAAAACTAACATAAATTTCTCAACGAAAAGAAAGAGATGTCTATGGTTGATGTTATGATAAGTTTTGTGTAAGTCTTAAAACATTATTAAGGATGTTGATTCGGGACTATTGTTGAAATAGTTGCTAATTTTAGATAGTGTTTGATATGAATATGGAAAAAGTTAGTGATATATCCTCCTCGAATTGTGATCAAATGTGTTCTTATAATTACTCTTAAGGGAAATTCTATCTCTTAATTCTTATGTTGATTTCATGTTTTGAAATGGATGGAATGTATAAGTTTATTGATAAGCTAGTCTTCATGGTAATATAATTATCTTAAGCCTTGTATGAATATGATTTCTTGTGATAGATGAGATAGTCATGATAATAATGATATTATTAAAAGAAAAAAATGAATTCAACTTCTGGATATTTTAGTAGTTGGTAGGGTGGGACCTTACAATTTCCATGATAGTTGTTGTCACCTAAAACGCTCACTGCCCAAAAGCTTATTTTACACGCAGGGTCCACCTCGGGCCAAATTTTACAAATTGACCAAATGAAATATTTGAGTGCAAGGAATGGATTAAGTAGGTTTATGCAACTCATCAATCATCAGGGAGCTGCCATAATTCATTTCTGACATTTAGAAGCAAGAAAAATGGTTTTGGCCCATGGGGCCTACCTTGGGTGAAATTGGTTAAAAGAGTAATTTAGGTACAATGAATGTCTAAGAAAAGGTTTTTGAGGTCATTGATCACGCTGGAGCTAGCATAATCGAATTTTGATTTGTGAAACTATGAAACACATTGGGGTTTTCTTTAGGAAAAACTAGACATATAGGAAAAATGACTCATCTGAAAGCAAGGAATCGCTCAAACATGCTTATTAGGGTCACTGAACATCATAGATCCTACATACTTCAATTTTGACCTATGGAAGTACAAGATCTAGCATTAAAAATTTCCCTCAAAGGTGCCTAATTGTCCTTTCCAATTTAAAAAACTATATCAACACGCTTTAAAAAGTGTCGTGCAACCATACATTGGAGAGCCCTTCATGTTTGCTTTGCATTTCCTCTTATGACTTTTCGTTCCAACGTTGTATGCAAGATATACATCATTATTACTCTCATAAACCAAAGGGACACAATATTTTTGGTTTTTGCCAGGTTTTTCATGCAAAATTATGATGGATAGTTCTCCCTCTTTGGTCCATCATTAAACGTGAAATTTTAGGAGGTTGTTAATGAGTTCAGGGGGTATGTGCTACATAGTTAGTTCGGTTCTATGCAACCCAGGTAAGAAACCTAAAAAAATCTATGAACATAGGCCATTTTTGGGTACTTAGGAATCATGTTTCTGTTTCCCAGAATCCAAAACTGAAATAGGCTTTTCTAAGTTAAGGGCCAAGGATTATCAATTTTTAGGAGCCGAAATCCATCACAGTGAAAGAAATTTACAGATGAAGTTTTTGTAGAGGAACTTTATGTTGAATTTTCACTGCAAAATTCGTCCAACACATCAAACCATATAGGAAATATGTTGGCACCCTTAAAGCTACGGTTTGGCAAAAATTTCAACTCATAAAGTGAATTATAAACGACACAATAATCAAATAAGATCCACAACCATATTTCTCTTCCATAGAATTGTACCATGCATAAAATCACTCATTATGGGCTTTACATGCACAATTTCATCAAAAAAGATAGCCCTACTAGCATGTTCACAGTATTTTATATGTATAATGCTAGGTTCTACTACCTCAACATCTCCACGTGACTCCCCACAATCAAATTAAAGTCATGTACTAGCATGTTCACAATGTTCTACATGCATCGTGCTAGGTTCTACTACCTCAAAATCTCCACATGACTCCCCACAATCAAATTAAAGTCATGTATTTGGACAAGTTCAAAGGGTAAGGACCACCAACGGTCACGATTTGTCTTAACAATGTTAATCCAATATTTCCCAAGGTGGAAAAATCGAGGAGAGGGTATGAAATTACATCCGTGTGAAGAGTAGAGAGGCCCTCCTTCCCGAATAGAACGATGGACATGGTCACAAGATAGTGTTTTGGTGGTAGAGAAAGTTGGTTTGCGCAAATGGTGGATAGTGGTATCGTACGAGGAGCACATCCACGGTGGTTGTGTGTTGTAAGGTCTCCTGCATGGCAAGGGCATACTTCATCCAAATTGCATTCATGTGTGTTGAGTTATGGCATGGTCTTTTAAGTATGGTGGGTGACCCTCCTTTCAAATAAAGATCAAACCATAAAACATGATATGCCTCCTACCATTAATCAAGCATGAGGTCTATGGTGGGACCTTTTTCACGGGGCATTAGAATATCATTCTTTATATTATATTAATCGCCAACTAGAAATCCCAAACTCATGACCATTTTGCATTATAAAGTAATTCAATATTATAAAGTGTAAAATGGATTTTTTAATGTTAAGTTTAAAGTGGGGTTTTTAAATATAAGTGGAATGGGGCTAAATAAAAAGAAAATGAGTTCAGTATTCTATTCCTACCCACAACAAAGTGTTGTTACAACTATATATTTGAAGACTAAGAATACTAAATAAGTACTAATTTAGCTCATTTTTTGGGGTAGATTTATCTTTCTGATTTAGAGACGATGAATATGGTTTAAAGAGACAAATTTGTAATTATTTTGGGTAGCCAATAGATTAGAGCTTCCAATGGACCCTTAAGATATTTTTCTCATTTACACAAAAGGTTGATCATTGAAGTTTAGAGCAACATCAAAAGGGGCATAAGAGAGGTAAGAAGTCATCTTAGATTTAAGATTAGCCCATAACCTCATTGTTTTTGCTATAGAAAGAACCATTCTTCTTCTTCTCCTTTTCCTTCATTCTCTTTCTCTTGTAGATGTATCTGAGGTCCCTGTATGTAAAATAAAGACAATGGCCCTAGGGATCATATCAAGGGTCATCCCTGGTGCATTTATCTTGTATTAATGAATAAATTTCATTTCTATTGAAATAAATTAGCGTCGAGGCATAGTTTCCACTAGATGAAAGAAAAGAAGTCTCATGCATGTTATTTTGTTCTCTTTTCATGGTTGTGCGTCTTCAATAATTATTGAATTGACTATAATGGATTCTACGATTGTCGTGCCCATTTGGTTTGATTTCTAATGGATGTGTGTGAAGAGAGTGTAGAGTGTGCCATCCTTTTAAGCTCATATATGTTCATTTTACCTCTATTACCTCTTGTTATAGCGGATTTCACCACACTAGGTGAATCACACATTGTATGGCCTTCCCTTGTCCCGCTGCAGACTCATTAACCCCTTTGGACCACTTTATATCTTTTGATGTTACCTTAATCATCCCCAAAAAAAATTATAATATTGATATACGCGGCTTTTTCCCCGATAACCGCGTACATACGTGGATATTCCCTCGATAGTCGCGTACATCGGGATGTGTGCATAAATCCAAATCCTTTTGGACTGTTCCTTGACTTGGATCCGACTCATATGACTCCTGGCCTTCCATATGCCTTGAGATCGCATGGATTCGACCCTTCAGTATCCCTTTGAAGAGCTATATAAGGAACCCCTTGGTACATTGAAAGCATAAGAGAAAGTTGAGAGCATCGAAACTATAGTCCATTGTTGCCAAAAATTTATGCTTGAGTCTGCATCCCTTTGTCCCTTGGAGCACTGTTGTGTTCTTCCCAAGCTTGCCCATTGTTAGTAAGCTTGCTATCGAAGTGATGGAGGATTGAGGTGGTGGAGGCCCAAGTGGGGGATTCAGTTTCTCCGGTTCGCAGACGTGCCGTCAGAGGTTGTCACTTGTAATCTCTGATTCTTATTAATAGAAATATCTTTTCCTGTCCAGTAATGTGTATTTGAATGAATATTGTTTCCATTGGAATATGTCAAATGCTTTTACATTATTGATTATATATGCTAGAATAGATCTAACACCATGAAATATAGTATGCTTGTATTGTTTACTTGTTGTTGAGGACGTGCTATAACAATTCAAGCTGAAGATTGGAAAGCTCAACGAGAATCTACTCCAACCGTCCGGAATAAGGTACGAGGTTCGATCCTTTAGTGTTAGATTGTTTATTTCTATTGCATATTGGAGAAGATTGATTTCTGGAGTCTAGCTGTCT
>LPNX010170535.1:3201-14217 GCA_001517045.1 Pseudotsuga menziesii
TCCCCGGCAACGGCGCCAAAAAGTGTTGCCGCCTTTCACACACCTGGGTCACGTGGCAAAAATCTTCAAGCCACTCGGTGTGTCCTTGGGGGCAAGTCTCGAGTCAAGGCTGTCACCTTGTTCTTGACTCCTCCGTTTAGGCTCAACTCCTAACGAAGCCAAGGGGGGTAGACCCTATTAAGTTACTAAGGATAATTACTTAGTGTTGTGATGTTAAACTGAATGAGTTACTTAGGAGTTTGCAATTCAACTATAGATGATCAAAGATGGCAAGATACAAAAGATGAACACACGAAAGCACAATGCTGAGACACAATATATATATAAAACAAGAAAATAACCAGTGCCTTAGAATGGAGTCAAAAAATAGAAACAATGTACTTGTTTGTGCTTGGAGTGAGTGTTTTGCGATTGCCTCTTGGTATGTTTTAAGTTAAAATTGAAGTGTGAGTTGATTAAAATTAGGCAAAGGGGGGACTCCAGATATACCCTAGAGTACTTTGGAGTATGTCCAAAACTAAACCTTCACGGCTACCCGCAAGGAATATGTGGGCTGAAATGGAGTCTCTGGGGTTATTGTTCATAACGCACCCGTTAGGGTGTGACAGAGATCGGCGCCCCGAGGTCACTTTTCAGAAGTTCCCGCTTCCTTTGGGTATTTTTCCACCGTGATGGTTCGATCTAGGTGTTGAATTTTCACCTGTTGGTTTGTTAATTTGGGAGAGTGAGTCCTAATTATACTAGTCACTCAAGTGCTTTTGATACAACTTGACTGATCAGACGAACCGCGGCCAAGTGCAGAGCATACACACTGGAGTCTTGTCAATTTTAGTAAGTTTTAAACTGGGTGTTCTTGTTTAAAAGAAAACCCTCTAGGAACCTCTTTCGATCCAAGTGGATCTCAATCGGGGAATCGAGAAGGGGTTAATTTTATAATAGCTGAAAAACAAATGATCAAAAGAAAATAGATACACAATTCTAGTTTTCTAATTAGTCCTACCACGAATCTCTTTCCCCTTTCGAGTCAATCGGGAAGTCGTGGGGTAAGTATTAAGATTACTTTGAAATATAAAGTATGGAATATGAAATTAATAATAAAATAAATTATACTACCCTGCAGATTAGATCAATGCTAGTTTGAAAAGAAATGAGCAAAAAGCAACAAAAAGTACACCAACGCAAATCCCCCCAGGGGGGATGGGGAATGGGCTCGAAAGAGCCTATTCAAAAACTAATTTTATTAACAGCGGTTACAATATCAGAGAATTGATATAATTCCTCTTGATCCTTATATGGATTGAAATCAAGAGATTACAAGGTGCGAAAATCAAAGGTTTTAGTCAAATGGGAAACCCTTGGGGGGATTTGAATGCTCCTGAGGACACTTCCGAACAAAAGCTTCCTTTATTTTCTGTTACACCTGCTAAAAACCAGCGAGCATGTTAAAATAACATATGCCCAAAAGCACTTTAAGAGTACCTTTGGATCAGCCTACCTTAACTCAAAAAAGATGAAGTTAAAACTAGCTAAACAAGTGAAAAAGGAACCAAGGAAAGCAAGCTTTCCTTGGGATCTTGGCTTGCTGTTTGTGCAGCCAATGAAATATGCACTGATTGCTGGATTTATCTTTTATAACAGCAAATAGAAATCTAATGCATGCAAGCTACAAGTTTTCTTTAAATTTCCATGCAAAAAGGACGATTTCCCTAAAGCTAGATCTAGAATGCTTATGAAACTTTTTAACTGCAAGATCTAGACTATGGGCTTTGATAAGATAGATCTGTGTTGGAATTACTTTTAAGATGATAGATCTAAGCAAAATCAAAGCTATGAATAAAGTAACCGGGTAAAAATGTTGATTTTGAGGGAGGAAGAGGAGGAGAGAAATGCTGGTTTCCTTGAAGATCCACAGTGGAGCTTTCAGGTGGAATGTCGAGGGACTATGCCTTTGGAAGGTTTTGAAGAGAGTGAAGAAGCAAACTAGATCAGCATCCTCTCCAATGTAGGAACCTGCAGCTCAGCTGAAATCAAAGAACTTGCCAAGAAACTTGTGAGATCCGATTAGTACATACACAGAGATTCAAGATAACATGCATATAAGCTTATAGGACATGCTGAATCTAGATCTCTAAACATGCATCAAAGGAAAGAGATGGTCAATAAACTTATTGAAAAGCACATTTCCTATCAAGATTGTAATAAGCTTATTATCAATCTTAACAACGGATCTACAAGCAATTAGCAAAAATTGAACACAGATACAGGTTACCTCAGTAAAATAATGGCAATAATCATCCACACATGTAATGGCACAACACCGTCTAGCCTCCAAAGCTTTTCTTTATTTCAAATGAAGAATAACAACAGTACAATAGCAGCAGCACCTCAATCCCAGTTCTAACTAGCTTGGAAGAGGCTGCTGTGCTTGGATATATACAAAAACCAGGAGATCCAACCCGAGGGGGGCGCAAATCCCAAGGAGATAGACCAAATATGCTGATGGAGAGTCCATCAATGCCTGATCTGTGTCTAACTGAGCCAGATCTGAGTCTCACTGAGTGCATTTGTCAATCGGAGAGCTGATCTGACTGACACCTCAACCTGTTGACTGAAGCATCCACCAAAACTCATCCAGATGAGCCAAAACGTGTTGAGGAGAGAGAGAGGGCGAAATTCCCCATAAAGGATGCTGAAGATCAACTCTGGATCTGATTTGATCACCTCCTTCAGTCAAGGATTTGTCAGATCCAGTCAATCTGCTTCAGATCTCACTGATTTCAATCAAATCGACTGAGAATCCACTGATTTATGATTTTGGATTTGCTCCATTATTCATCAATTTATTAATTAAAATAATCAATAATTGATTTTTGGGGCTTTCTGACCTGAGTGATGGAAAATCACTCAAAACTAGGAAATAGTGGGACCATGGGTTTACATGGTGCTCTTAGCTTGAAAATGAGCGCCTACATGACTGAAACAGATCACTTGGCCCACTTTTATTACAAAATCAATTTTTCCAATTAAACTATTAAAAAATAGCCTAAGTTTTGGAAAAATTAAATTTTAATAAAAAAACACTGAAAAATTGAAAAAACCTAGGGGTACTTAGACATGTTCATATGACTTGACCATGATGTCTAGCATGTTTATACATTGACACATAGACTCTAATAACCTCAATAGGCCTAAATGCCAAGCCGACCACCCCAACTTTGGAGGTATGGAGTGAAAAACTCAGAAATTATCAGTCGTTTATTCAACAACCAATAATAACCAAGGGAAAAAACCCCCTAGGCTGATCGGATTGACAAATAAAGTCTAAGAGACCGAGTCTTCTACAGACACTATCATGCTAGAACATTTATTACAATTCCCCCATGGGGTATGAACATGTGATATAGTACAACAAAGCTTCCCAGAAGCAAGACTGAAGGTTCTCTGAAGTCCGAACAAGTTATCCTTGTCCAGTTCACCAGGCTCACTTGATAAAAAAAACCACTAAGTACAACTTAGGTGGTAACACTACGTCCTAGGAGACCAAACCACTCAAAACACCCTACTAGCACATTTTATTACAAACCCCGCGGGGCCAGGTCAAAATTATTCAAATAAAAAACTAGCTAGCCAAAATTGGCTAGACATAAAATCGGATCAACTGATACACTGGAATCAAACATTGGACATGTTTGTCAACCGGCGGCTCCTCAAGTAACCCAACTATAGTACAAAAATGTTGGCAACAGGTACCCTATCCTAAGTCAACTTTTATTTTAGGGTTTTTATTTTGTTAGACCATTGGACCATTAGTATCCTATCCTAAGTCAACCTAACATTATTTTATGTTATGTTTGGTAACTATCCTAAATCTTAGGGGTTACCTAAGAGACCTTTCTAGAAGGCTTGTCAAGATTATAAATTAAGTTCTTAACTTCATTCTTGAGAGCATCTTGACATGAGAAAAGTTTAGATATGATCCTTGTTTGCTTGAGAACTTGTTGCTACTGATCTGTGACTGTCTCTATGCTGAAGCGTGACTGTGTTTTTATGCTAAGCGTGACTGTGTCTCTTTGCTGAAGCGTGACTGAGTTTTTATGCTAAGTGTGACTATGTCTCTCTCCTGAAGCGTGACTATGTTTTTATGCTGAGCGTGATTGTGTCTCTCTACTGAAGCGTGATTGTTTTTATGTTGAGCGTGACTGTGTCTCTCTACTGAAGCATGACTGTGTTTTTTCTGCTGAGAGTGGTTGTGTCTCTCTGTTGAAGCATGACTTGTTTGTAGCCTTAGATTCGTTGTTGTGGTAGCCCTCCTAGGCTGACCTGTGACTTGTTTGCAACCTCTAAAGTTGGTTCGTGGTTGTAGTAGCCCTCCTAAGTTGAGTCGTGACTTCTTTACACCCTTTGAAGGTGGGTCATGACCTGTGTGAGGCCTGCTGAGCTGGGTCATAGACTGCAGTGATCCTTCTTGGCTGAGATGTGGACTGTGCTGACTGTTCTGAGTCGATCTGTGACCTTAGTGGGATGCCTGTGACTGAACTATGACTTTGTGAGCTGGTAAGACTAGGGTTGGTTCTTCCTCATCTCTGAACTATTTCTCTGGATTGTTTTGGTTACCACTTAGAGGTCTGTACTTGTCTAACTCTTTCCTACAGCTACGTATTTTCTCTCTCAAGGTATATGTTTTGTTCCTTTGGTGACTTGTCTTCAAAGACAAGGTCAAAACCTAAAAGTATTTGAGTATAAGGTTGATCCAAAAACAAATCTAGATTAGTATCGTTACTATTCTTTACTATTGTTACTTCCTATACATTATTATTGTTTTTATCAATTATACTATTGTTACTATGCATGGCATTTGGTAAATCATCTCAAGGACCTACTTTAACGCAGTGACCAGTGGAGTGTTAAAGTTGAAAGAGATGAAAATTATGTTTGAATTTATTGCAATTTGAATCTATTGCAGCAATACTATTCTAAATCTAACTTTGTTTTATAATTTTGTTTATGCACTAAAAAATATTTTTTATACTAACCTAACCCTTAACTTTAACAGCTCCAAGGTGATGGTGTCAAAAAGCAAGGCTCCAAGGGATGAATGCTCCATGAGATGTGTATAGTGCTCCTCTAGAAGCTTCTAGAGGCTTTGTTACATTGCACATGTACCAGCCCACCTTCAATTGTTTGCCCAAGAGAGGGGGTCGCATTTTTTTCAGAGCAAGGACATGGATGTTGTCAGCGCTTTTGAGGGATGGTTATGGCCTAACCCTTTGGTCTTCCTTTAGGAGTACTATGGCTTAATGGCATTGTTGACTACCCTTTGTTGGGGTTCTTTAACCTTGGGGTTGGTGTTCGGGGCTCCTAGGGGCAAGTCACTGGGTCGCATAACCCCCTCCTCTGTTTACTACTCTAGTGACAGTGTTTTGACTTTGAAGCATTTGCCTCCCTTCCTGGTCACCTCAACCATCCATCCTGGCCCACTTTCAGCACCATGCCCCTTCTTCACCAGGTCATACTACCATTTTGGGGGGGCGTTGAGGGATTATGAGCACTCTTGGGGTTAGATGGGGCATGACACCCTCCCCGCTGCACACTCCAACCTTTTGTTTGGAGTGATTTGCTCATTTGTACCTATTTTAGTCATTTTTGGGTAAACTCTGGGGAAAATGCCCCAAGTTATCCACAGATTTGATTATTTTATATTATTTTATGTTATAATTTTAAGTTGACATTTTATAATTTCAAATTCACATTTTAAGGCATGTCGACCTGGTTATATTGTAAAAGTGAGTGTGAGAGGCTATAAATAAGCTCTCATCACTTCATTTCAAATCTATGTTGTTGGGAGCGAGGAGTGAGAGTGAGTAGCAGAGAGCAAGAGCGGAGCGAAAAGCAAAATTTTCAAAAGCTCCCATTTTGGGAGCGTTTCGAGAGCGTTTTTTGTATAGTATATGTTTTAATATATTTTGATGGATTTATATCTAAAAAACATGTAGGATGTTGAATTAGCTATAGAATACATGGATTAAACCATATAACATCAATCATCTAGTAGTTATAACTTATAACATTATCATCAAATGATCAACCATAAAAACTCTTGTAGGAGCTTGGCAAAGAAGGGAGGTACCATAACATTGTCATCAAATGATCAACCTAGTATAGGAGCTTTTAGTATAGGAAAGGAAGGGAGCGCCTTGGGAGCGTGCTCCCAAAACTGTGAGCATTTTGGGAGCGAGCTTTCGAAGGAAGCAAGCTTCGGAAGCGGGAGCAAGCGGGTGGGGAGCAAGCGGGTGGGGGGCGCTCTCACATAGCATAGTTTCAAATCACAACTTATGGGATAAAACATCATTATGTAATTTTTTAACCCAAGATAGTCTCTTGGAGTGATGCGCACCTCTTGGAGGGTTTTTCTCTTGCTCTTGTGGATGAAGTTGGATGCTCTCTTTGGTTTACTCATGCTTTGTGGATGCTAGAATGGTTAGAAGAACTCATGCTCAAGTAAGTCTTGTCAATTTTTTAGTCTTGCTTGGTGAATGTTAGGTAAATTTTGCTTCTTGAATGATTGGATGGTGGCCCTAGGGTTGCATTCTCTTTGAATAGGGCATTTTATCCAATTTCTATCCCCTTAGCATAGTAAAAATGTTCCTTAGAGGAGGGTTTTACAAAGTTTAGCCTTGGATCTCCAACATTGCCCTAGTTTAGGCTCTTGAAACGAACCCTAGATGTTGTTTCAAGAAGCCCTAATCTAGTTGACAAGGAGAAATATCTCCAAGACGAAGGCTGGTCACCTTCCTCTAAGCTAGGGTTTAAGGGTCTCATCCATAAAAACCCTAAGTTGTCATTTTTATCAAATTACTCTTGCATTTTCATGTGTAATTATTGCATTTTGCGTGGTAGATTAGGTTAAATTTAGGTCTGTAATTTTATGTTTAAAACCCTAAAAAATAAAAATAAAACAAATTTTTGGCCTCCCTAAAATTTCGTCCCTTCTTCCTATAAATTCAGCCTACCTTGTTTGTCCCTTAAAACCCTAGGACGAAATTTTAGGAAACCCTAAAATACAAAAATTCTAAAAACTTTAAAATCTGCCCTAAAAACCCTAAAAACAGTCCTTGATCTTCTTTTTCCTCCATCC
Organism: Pseudotsuga menziesii; assembly: GCA_001517045.1. Classification (NCBI taxonomy): domain Eukaryota; kingdom Viridiplantae; phylum Streptophyta; class Pinopsida; order Pinales; family Pinaceae; genus Pseudotsuga; species Pseudotsuga menziesii. The sequence goes on from LPNX010170535.1 coordinate 10,337, forward strand.
CTAAAACCTAATTCTCCCTTCCTTCACCCTTCCCTACCTCCTTATATCCTCAGCCCACTTTCTCCTAGGCTTGCCCTAGTCTCGGCCTGCCCTTGGGAAGCCTTTTTACAGGCTGTAGCAGCCTTTTGCTGCTGTCTTAACCCTCCTCTAAGGTCTGCTCCTGTAGCTGCCTGTCTCCATTACTGGGTGGCCCTAAGACCTGCAAGAGACACACACACAGTCAACATTTCCAGATTTTGCCTTGAGGTCTGATTTTGCCTTGTTTTGGACCCTTAAAGATCTACTGTCACTGCATAAAGGGTGTATGTAAATGTGTTTCAGCAGACCGCTATATTTATGAAATGATCATGAAATAGACAAATGCATTGAATGCCAAATTTATTTGATCTTGAATGCTGTTATACCTATGTCTGATTTAATTTTGATTACTACATGTTGAATGACTCACTGATCAAATATGTTATTTGCTCTGCTGCTATACTGATTTACTGTCACATAAGTGATTCTTTTTGCAATAATTATCATGCTAATTTAATGCTGAAGTAATACTGTGTGAATGACATAATTGTTGGTTAATTATTGGACAGTTTACTGCTGCTCATCATTGCCCTGAATTGGTTATTAATGTTAGGATTTCCTTAGTTACATTTATTGCAGCAGTATTCATACTGTTTACTCCTTCCTTTGATAAATGGTTACATGCTTAAGATGGATATTATGTGAACAAATGTTTTGTAATGATATTGATACACTTCTTTTACATCTATCACATTTATATTTATATAGTATGTTTTCTTCATTCTCTAGTTGACTCCTTAAAGGCACTGGTCACTAATATCGTTGTCTAGAAGATATAGTCTTTTGCCCAAGTGTCTTGCAGAGTATCAAAAGGGCTCTCCCCTTGGAGGTTATGACACTCAGAAAGTTAAGGATTTGTGATCGAGGTGACATTGGATCACAAGTCTGTGCATGTGATTACTGTGCTACCCTGTTAGTTTGCCCAGTAACAGGCTCCAATGCTCCTCCTCAACCAGGTGCTCCTCTAGGTCCACCACACCTACATGACCACTCCCTCAACCCAAGCTAGCATAAGTCAAGTACAAACCTCCATGCAAGTGATCCAAGTGTGCCATGTCATCTAGGGGTCAACTCCCTCTTCCAAAATGCCAAGCACTCATCCTCCAAAACAAGGCATCCTCCAAGCAAGCAACTCAACCTCCACATGGCCATCATGAAGAAGTCACCAAGCTACCAAGGTCTCCAATGCTCCAAGGAAAGAATGCTACTTAAGCATCAAGAAAGGTCTAGCAATCCAAGAGTAAGACACCTCCACATGTTCATCTCCATCACGGAACAACCAAGGGTCATTTAAATTTTATACACCATGCATTCCACATCACATGAAGCACCCACAAACATGGTGTAAACACTTTCAGAGTAACCCCAAAAGCTAACAGAAGGACTGAAAGCAGGGATATCCACAAACCCTATCCACCTAGATACTGAAGGCCAGGAATGGTTGTAGGCCAAGTCTGTCTCCTGTTTATATGATATATGCTGCTTTAGTACTCCATTTATGGGCTTCCAAGCCTCTGGGCCCAATTTTGGTTCAGAACTATGTTTTATTTTCTACAATGCACAGAACTGGTTAAAGATAACAATGCCTATACATTTGGCTTGCTTTCAGAGTGGTGAACCTGTTTGAAGGGGCCTCAACCTCTTTTGATTTGTACTATTTACCTGCATATTAATAGAATAGGCTCTAACTTCATTAAAAAAAGGTAAATACTAAAACATAATACTCCCAACGCCTTGAGAAAAAGAATCCTCTTCATCCAGTGAAATAGAAAGAAGATATTGATGTAAAATGTAATTGTGTTATTGATTGCGGGACGCACGCTGCTTGGAGGACGCTCGCTGCATGCTGATCGCTGCATGCTAGATCTCCTCGGCCTCTTGCCTGGAGACGCTGTCCATTAGATCGTTGAGCTGGAGCTGAGGCCGATCTGGAGCCTGACTGATTCTTTCTTGCAGGGATCGAGGAGCTGGAGAGATCTGTCCCCTGGGGGTGAACTTAGTAGAGCCTGAGGGCTGTATTCGAGGTCCTCTGTGCCTGCCAATGACTTGAGGGCCTTTCTGATGCCTGGGATGGGAGGTATGCCTCTGGATCCGAGATCCAAGGCCTTTGATAACCTAATCCGGCCTCAGAACAGGAGATCTGCCACTAGAAACCCACCGAAGTTCGTTAAGAGATTAGAGGATGTCCCGGAAGTAGCTCTGCCACCTGAAGAAACTATGAGGGTTGCTCTGTCCCTGGCAGACCGAGCCCTGGTCGGGCAATTCACGGGGCTCTGGCCTTCGCCAAAGACAACTGATAGCTGGGTCCAAAGAAACTGGAGACCTCTTATCTCCCAAAACGTTGCAGCCTACTCGGTTGGAAGGGGATTTTTCCTCTTTGACTTCGAAACCAAAGAAGACAAGGAACTAATATTCAGGAATGGGCCCTACTTCATGGGACCGCAAGGTCTCTACCTCAATGGGTGGACCCTGGATTTCGACCCCGAAGCTGACATCCCCAAGGCCGTGCCAGTCTGGGTCAGACTTCCAAATCTTCCCATGCATTGCTGGAACTCCAAATCTCTCCATGCGATCGGGACAGTTCTAGGGAAGTATATTGATATGGCCAGCCCTAAGGACCACTACGCCTGCGCCCGGATCTGCGTAGAGGTGGATCTAGAAGCAGGTCTTCCAGAAGCTATTAAACTAACTGTGGGGAACTGGACTCATTTCCAAAGGCTAGATTACGAACAGCTTCCCTTCAAGTGCCGGGGCTGCCATGAATATGGGCACTTCATTCGAAATTGCCCGAAAAAGCCCGAGACTCATCCGGACAAGGGGGAGGGTTGGCAAAAGGTAAACAGATCCAAAACCAAAAAGCAATCAGAATCAAAGACGGCTGAAGGGGACAAAGAAGGGAATAAGGAACCTAGGATCACTCTCCTCGAAGAGACCCCTGAAACCTCCAAGACCAAAGAAACTAGTGAAGAAAGGGAGGATCCGGTAGTAGAGGAAGAGAAATCCAGTAAAGATCAAGGTAAGGAACCTGAAGCTGATCTAACAGCCCATCCAATACAGGACCAGGAGGACAGCATGACAGAGAATCAAGAAGGAAGAAACCAGGGAAGATCAGAGGAAGACTCTGAATCGGAAGAAGAAGAAGAGGAGGAGGGGGAAATAGAAATGACCACTCCAAGGCAATTAAAAACCAAAGGTAGGAAATCTAAGAGAGAAGTAAGGGAGAAAGCTACCTACAAGGATAAACTCCAAGGCTCCCAGCCCACCCTGGAAAAGTTGCTGAAGAACACTAGAAATACTCGCCAGCAGGGGCATGCCCAGAAAGGGATGCCATCAAACACCAAAAGTAAGTAATGAAGGTTCTCTCCTGGAACTGCAGAGGTCTCGGCAGCACACGCAAGGAAGAAGCAATGACTGATCTTGTTTCACTTCATCAGCCGGACATCCTTCTAATCCAGGAGACCAAGATGGAGGAAGAAGCATTCCTCCAAGTAACTACAAAATTTTGGAAAAAAAGAGGCAAAGCAGCAATTAGCTCTAGAGGCGCATCCGGAGGCATTGGGACGCTGTGGGACGAAAAGAAATTCGAGGCTGTTGACATCAAGTACAGCTCTTGTTGGATCCTCACCACGCTGAGGCAAAAGGACACGAACACCCTGGTAAGAATTTTCAATATCTATGCACCTAATTCCTATGCTGATAAAAAGGTTTGCTGGAGGCTTATCCGAGAGGAAAAGAGCAATCTCCCAGGAAATGTAATCCTGGCAGGGGACCTCAATGTCACCCTCAGCCAAGAAGAAAAAAGA